>JAYXIM010036706.1:0-173154 GCA_037575425.1 Anastrepha fraterculus | reverse complement strand
CCAATAAATCTGGCTGAACTAAAAAAACACCCGATAACAGGGATAAGCCGTCTTTGGAATTAAAAGGTCAATTTCATTGTTAGCCCCCATCATTAAGTGGTTAGATACGTGATGCAGCGCCAAAAATGCGCTAAAAGAAACACTGTTTTTAGAAGGGATAACGATAGAAATAAATATAACAAATTCTTATATATTATTTATTAGTAGTTAAACTTTATAAAAAAAATTATTTACATTTTTCTGTACAAAAATTAATATGTAAAAAATCACGTGACCCGAAGTACAATGCAAAAAAAGTTGCTCCACGGTCTGCGGCATTTCTCCTTGAAATATTGATGGATCTGTAAAAAGTAAAAGAATTCTTGTGAAATAAAGTTGTAGTTATAGTCTGTCGAGCCGGATTTTTGAATTTTGAAAAATTTTGCAATTTACGGCATTTTAAAAAAAGGTATGCGTTTTACGTCATAAATGTCAGACTTTAATCATGTTTATACAATTTTTTAATAAAAATATCAAAAATCAAATCTATAGAAAACACACTTTCAAATATTTGAAAAAAACTGCTTCAAAAAATATTAAAAGCTATATGAGTTATCATGATGACCTTCCCGGCAAATATAGTTTCGAGAAAAACGAGTTTAAAGTTTGGGTACAGGAGCGCGCGGACCGTTTTCTGCCTAGTTAATAGGCTGTAGAAGCTATAATATTGGGAATTTCCGTATGAAAATTTCACAGTATATTCTTAAGACACTTTACCAGTATCATTGTAACGTTTTATAGTGCGATACACAAACATTTTGTTCACTTAAAGGTGACTGAGCTCACGAACAATGGCTGGTTGTGATTTTCCAGCCAAATATAACGCAATCACACTATTACGTTTGAATTCCAACACAGAAAAACAAATTCAACAAAACTGAGGCGCAAATGCTTTTGATGGCTTATAAACAATATATTGAACTGTCATTAGAACACTTTTGACGTTGATGTCATGAGTTGTTTTACAGATACAAGCAGTGTTAAGTTGGTAACACTTCATATCGTTCACCCTATACTTTCGAAATATCAAAAAAAAGTCGATTATTTTGAAAAATCAAAGCAAGAAAAGCAGTTAAGGAGCTGTTAAGCCCACAAAACGATAGAATAAATTATGTAAACGAACGGCAGATATTTTTTTATGCGGAGCTTTTTCAAGGCAGAAATACAGTCGGAGGTTTGCTATTGCCTGCCGAGGGGCGACCACTATTAGAAATATGTTTTTCTTATTTTTGGTGTTTCACCGACATACGAACCTACATTCTCTCTGTGAATTCCGAATGGTAGTCACGCACCAACCCGTTCGGCTACGGCGGCCACCTAGGGTTAGGAGTTTTATTTTCTAAACATTTTAAATGAATACTCGTATCAGTATAACCAATCATTATTGGTACCTTTAGCTACCAAGCCAGCGATGACTCGAAGAAACGCAGTAAAAATACATCTGAGTTCAGCCACTACGAAAAAATAGCGCACTCATTTAATATATTTTTGGAAATTGCTGAAAATGGAATAACTGCATGTTTTGATATATCTGCATATTTATTCAAGTTACTAAATGCGCATCGAAACGTGAAGACCTCACACAAATTTTAATAAACCAATTTTGGCAACCTTTCACCGCCTCACATATCTTCGTAAATATGTACAAATAAAACTTCAAATGCTTAATCGTAATATAAAATAATTTCAAATTTGACTTACCACATTTCAATTCCTTGTAAGCACCTCACGCTGTGCATTAAAAAAGCTTTACAAATCCATTATCACACAAGATTAACACGACAGTAACCTTAGGCTTTGAACCTTTATTTTTGACTACGATTTTCCATTTCTATTAGTGCCGATTAATACTCGTGCTTTGTGCTTTGAGTGTGTGAAAGCATTCTAAATTGTAAATGGAAGTATGTAAAATAGCATTCACTTGATTTTGATGACCGTAAAGTTCAGTTATGGCCACTACTCAATCGGGCATTCACTCTCTCACTTACACACGTCTGTACGTGTTTGTATGAAGATGTGAGCTGGTTAGTTGGCTGACGCATTCGCACTCAATGTATTTAGTTTTGCTTGTCAAATAAAAGACTTAATTGTTCTGACTCTTAATTGCAGGCGAAAAGTGATTAATGAGCTGCCAGATAAACGACGAAAAACTATAGAGCTCGGCAAAGCGCAAAGGGTTTGAGAAATTTCGAACTAACAGGCAAACTTTAACACTCTCTTTTACTTATGAGCTAATGAATTATATTAGCTTCGATGAAGTTGTAAATTTGACCTTTCTCCGGCAGAATGCATAATCTTGCTTGCTTAAGATATTCTCAAAACAAAAACAAATACGTATAACAATACACTAATTTGCGCTGAACTGCAACGCTTTTTTCGCCCATGACATTTAAGTCAAAATAATTCGGTGCGACAGAATAAATGATGATAATCTATTTTGTGTGATAATTGGTTACCTATAATTAATGCCTTTAGTTGTGCTAAGCATTACAATTAAAACTGGGAGTTATAAAGTTTTTGACAAATCACGAATGCTTGACATTTTCTTATATGGAAGAAAGCGCCCAACACCTTGAGCAAAAACATAAGACAATTATGAAAAATCAATGGGATTTTTGAGCAGCTTCAAAGGTGCACTTTGTTAAATTAAAATTTAATGGGCTACAAAACTACATACCCGAAAATTTTCCAAATATTCTATGTAAGTGTAAAATTTTGACAATTTGATTTATTTTAAATTTGCTCAAAGCTTGAAACTTTTATTGTGTAACATAGAAAAATTAATTACATTTTCATAAAAAAAAATATTAAATTAAATAAGAAGCAAATAAATTATCAAAACTTGTCAATAAGTGTTATTTATACTTGTCTTATACACCTTGACACACTGTGTTATAGCTAGATTTCGATTTTGATTATTTGAAGGTTTGTACTTCCACCTCATAATCTTTTGTGCCCTTTAATCATCACAGTACCTCATCCAGACCCAGCTCCTATATTACTCGTAATGTTAAAGTTTTTAAACTCATTATACCGGGAATTGTTCAACCAAGCACAAAATATTTATTATTTCTTCAAAACAGGGAGAAGTGTTTGTTATTTTTTTTTTTCGTTTTTTTTGTGCTTAAAAAAATTGAAAATAATTTTTATTTTTTGGATGGGTAACCCTAGTTTTTTTTTTTGGAAAATATTCTGAAATAAGATTTTGTTGCTTATTTTTATTTGTCATTTCTTTGTAGACTTCTTCGTATTGTTTTAATAGATCATTAACACCTCGTTGAAATTTAAGACCACGATCTAAAATAACATCTCCTCCAAAGCCTTCTCCACCCAATTCTTGATCCAACTCAATTATCCGAGAATACTCTTCCGCCAAAGCTACGATCCTATTCTCACCATTAAATATATCAAGCCATAAAGACTTCCAACAGACATGCAGCGTTGATTTTTTAATCTCGTTATATGACATGCTTATGTGTTTGATACAATCCAACATTGTACATTTTTTCCAGGCATCAATAATTGAAAGAGTTCCTTTATTTTCCACATGCTCCAAAATATATCTGAATGACTTTTTTATATACAGGGCCTTGAGAGTCGAAATTATCCCTTGGTCTAGGGGTTGCAGCAAAGAAGTCGTATTTGGAGGTAAAAACACAACTTCAACGTTTTCATGCTGCAAGTCTTGAGGGTGTCCTGTCAAGAATTAGAAGGACTTTAAAAGGTAACCCTTTTTTGATTAAATACTTTTTCACTAATGTTATAGAACCAATCATTCAACAACGTTGCAGTTAATATTCAAACCTTTAAACGATCGTGGTCCGTTAGCTTTACCAATTACCAATGGCTTCATAATATGATCTCCAGAAGCATTACTACAAAGAAGAATCGTGATACGACCTTTTGCAGTCTTATGACCGCTATCTGATTTGTTACGTTTTGCTAGAAATGTCCTCTCTGGCATTTTCCTCCAAAATAATCCGGATTCATCAGCATTAAATATCTGGTCTGGGCTGTATGACTTTGCCCCAATAATTTCAGCACACTTTTGCGGATGTTTTTGTGCTTCTTCCAAATTAGCAGATGCTTGTTCCCCTTTTAATTTTAGGAAAGAATGTCTTTGCTTAAATCGTTGGAACTAGCCACGACTTGCGTTAAAAGCCACATTATTTGCCGAAATGGACGGCATTTGGTTATGCAGTGTGTTTTTTGCTGGGTATTCTACCCATATCATTAGAGCCTTTTCCATGTTTTTCATTGTAATATTTCTTACTTGTGAAGTTGTACTCATACTCGTATGCATTTCAGCTGCTACACTTTTTCTAATTGACTCTTCGTTTTTCTTTATTGATCTTATTGTTGCTTCGTTCATTGAATACAATTTAGCGATATCCACTATTTTTTCTTTATTTCTTAAGCGTTCAAAAATTTCAATTTTAGTTTCTAAAGAAATAATTTTTCTCTTCATGCCGGTTTTGTTAATTTTTGCTTTTGCATTTAAAGGTAAACTCCCTCTTTGTTTTTGCTTTGATTAAAGTAGATTATCAAAGTATTATGACAGAATATCATGTAGTATTGCCAGATTTAAAAAAATGTCAAAATAAATTAAATAAAAATAAATAATAAAAAATTGTTTCGATTTTGAAAACCGTGTAAGAACGAATCCGTGTTAAGCGAATACCGTGTAAAGGTATTCGTAGGTGTACATACTAATATGACGTAATTGTTTAACGGAGTATATGTAAACCGCATAAGAACTTCAAATTACTCAAAAATCAGTCAGCAGAAAGCTGTTCGGTTTGCACAGGAATATCCCATACTAACTATGTATATATTGTATTCACAATGTGAATCGAATTTAAGATATATTGCCTATATGTCTCACACCAACACATTCGACTACGATGGTCGGTAAAGGCGTAATAATCTAATATTTCTACCATTGTGTATATGTAGTTATTATATAACAAAATAAAAATCAATTATTAATTAAGCAATAGGGTTAAATTTTTTAATTTTCTTACAATTATTTAATTAAATGATACAATTTCAGTGCAGCGGAATAACGACTACTTTTAAGCCGAAATTTCATTAAGAAAAAATCTCAAAAAAATATTATATTCATATTTAAGATTTAAGAGTAACTTTAGTATATTTAGAAAATTATTGCATACACTTTAATTTTAGTCTATTCCCACCCCAACACCTTTTATTCCACTCCCACCTATTAGCACATTAATAGGCACCTCGTTTACCTTTATCTTACGAGTTTTAAGTATAGCCACTTAATGAAAGCCTAAGTATTAAAGCAAACTTGTCAAGCGAAAATATTCACACACCCACCACTTTAAGCACAACTAATTTGAATCGTTGCTCATTTTGAAAATTACATACCTACCTACATACTCGTACTTTGTTCTTGACTGCTATTCCGATTGTCGACTTGTCTGGCTTAGCAGCCTTGTGTTTTAATTGCATTACATGATGAATTAATTGATAAAAGACCTTAGCGTATATTTCTAATGATTTAATATGATGAATTGTTGTTCATTATGAGAAGAATTTCGCGGGTATCATAAATTTTCATAATTAGCATCTAATTATTGCTTATTGAAAACCTTCATGACTTTGCCTTTAATGCGATGATTTAACATTTTTCTTACAAAGTGATTGGAGGAAGGTTGGCCGAGGTATTAGTTATCATTGCTTATTTGAAAATTAAAGGCATCTAAATGCATTCTGAATAGTTTCAACCTTTTTTTCAAGCACTACTCATTAATTAGAAAATGATGCATCTAAAGGGTGGTTTCTTTTTTAAAATTGAAAAAAAAAAATTAGCAAAAATATTTTTTTTTTGTATTATTGCTTTATTCGAAAGAGAAAACATTCTCATTATAAATGGAATACCATTTCATTCATTTGGCAGCATTTTCAAACAAAAAAACTGTCATCGCTCCAAAACCACATCAAACTGCATCAAACTCTCTGAGGATGCACTTGAGGGTTTTCCTATCACCAAATGCGGCCGTTTTACTCGTTCGCATAGCTGCCGAGATGAAAATGAGCTGACTTCTTTTCAATATTCATTTATTTAAATAGCAACAAATAATGTCCTAATTCTTGTTCCTATCAAAGATCTCTAAATTATGTACTTAGTAGCCCATCTCACCTCGATATACTCCACATCTGTCATCATCATAGCATCACAGTTCGGGTTGAACCATTCTCCCGTTATGATTCGCCTTCACGTCACTCGGTCATCAGATTTTCTTTTGATATCAGATATGCACATAGCTCCAAAGTCGTCTTAAATGTTAACTACCTATCGTTTTCCCAGTAGACCTCTTCTTCTGTCGCCTTGTGGATTTGTTTCGAAGATCTTTTTATAGCTCTATCGTTGCTCAGAAAGACTGTAACTGACCTCCACAGATCATCGGTAAAGTAGTTCCTGAGAAATTTAAAGCGCTTTCTTCGAAGTGTTAAGCATTGGTACTGGATGTGAGTAAGAAACTCTTTCCCTTTCTTATATTAACAGATCCTATATAAATCGTTAAGTCGAACCCCAATCCTGGCGCCTACACGGCATTCCTGTAAGGAAACTGATAACCTTTTTCATATTCCAGAGTCTCAGTAAACTCCACGTCCATTAACTGTCGGTTAGAGAAAACGCGATACTCTGCAGGTGTCCAGATTAGACCATTCATATACTAAAGGGTTATCAATTTAGAGGTATCGGATTTTAAATTGAAATAAAACAATCTTGATTTGGCAATCTTTTTTTTTTTTTTTTGTATGGAACCATTCATGACATGAATTTTTTAAAGATAATCCCTTTGAAATGTTTGCCGCAACTATGCCGTAACTCGACTATCCCTAAAAACCAATTTTGAATGACTCGCTCGAGGACTTCGGTCGGTATATCATGAGCAAATTTAGTAATGTTGGCCTCCAATGACACTATCGAAGCTCTTCAATTGAACCCACAAAGTATTTATACTTTACACACTCAGTAATCCTTTGTTTAACGAGCTGTACGGAAAGTAGCGCCGTCTTGTTCGATCCAAATGTTGTGGAGATCACGGGCTTCAATTTCCAATATCAAAAAACCGTTTGTAATGGCGTAATACGAGTAGCATTCGCCATTCAATGTTACATTGGCGGCAGCCTCGTCTTTGAAGAAATATGGGCAGATGATTCCTCCAGCCCATAGAGCGCACCAAACGGTTATTTTCAATGGCTACTTTTGAATGGCTTTGGGTTGCCCTTTAGCTCAAATACGACAATTTTACTTATTGACGTAGCGATGAAGACAAAAATGGGTCTCATCGCCCATAACCATAAGTTGACCTGAGTGCGCGATGAACACTTTTCACAGAGCCGACTTTCGTAATACAATTTAAGGATTTGTAAAAGGTGTTGAGACGTAAATGTTTCTATGATGAAATGTCAATGATACTGAAAAAATTGTCTTCAAGAGGGAGGATTTTTGAAAGAACAATACAAGAAAATACCGTCACTATATTGGGCAGGCCTTCCCAGTCCCCAGACGCCAACCCCTTTGAAAATGTGTGAGGAACTATGAAAACGCATCTTGTCGGGAGACCAGTCCATAATTTATACCAACTCGTGCGTCAAGTTCGCAAAATCTAGTCCTGTTTGTCAACGAGCTACGCAGAAAAGCTGGTTCAAAGCATGAATAAGATGCCAGGCTATACTCGACAATGATGAAAACTACACGGCTTATTGAGTAATTGCGACTCGTAGTTTTATACATACTTTCATTTAAAAAAATTTTAAATATATATCTTTTAAACCTCATGAAAAATCGCGGTTCCTTTTTATATGTTGTATTATATTAACATATTAATATTAGCAAGTCAGTGGTCAGTAAGAAGCTTTGTGTTTTTTGAATAAATTAAATAAATAAATAAGAAAAACTCTAAATATATTTGAAGCACTATTCGTGAATTATATTCTTTTAAACTTTCAAAAGCATTAGCTTAACAAAGAGCAATTACAACAACAAGATCTCATTGCTACTGGAAAACAAAGCATTGTCTTCGGCTACATTTACAATTCACGCCAAATACAGAAATGCTTCATCATGCCTTTTGATTACCAATTTGGATACAAAAGCCCAGCAGAGTCAGTGCAATTGTTTACTTTTCTTATAAAGTTTTCTGAGTACGTGGGTGTTATTATACCAGCCACTCAAACTACGAAAACTAACGGTTCCGCATTTCTTTTTTCAATGAGAAGTACTTCACAAATTTCAATAATTTGATACTCATATGGGGAAGATGCTAATATGGATGTATAAAATAAAGTGCAGATGTATATATGTGAAATATGTAATATAAGTATGGAATACACTGGCTCATAACCTTAAAAGCTTGTTTAGGCCTTCACGACAGATGGTTCTATATGAGACACTTTTTGATGCCAGAAATACACTCAGAAGTTAATCGTTGCCTGCCAAAGGGCAAACTTTGAAACAAATAATTTTTTGTACAATTCAGTGTTTTCAGTATGCAACGAACCCAATACCTACTGCATGTATGTCATACACAAACACACCAAGCTCTGACAGCTGCTGTATAAGTGTGCGTTCATAAAAATGTACATATGTATGTATTTATTTATGACTGTGTCGAATGGCGTACTTCCTTCAATTCTTTGTAATCATCAATTGAAACAACTTCATTGCGAATGTTGACGTCATATGACGAAATTAAACAAACAAAAGTAGTGGGTGGATTCTTGACGTGTGCTAATTCAGACACACAAACACACATACACGGGCACATATCGCATTAAATACCAATCCATAATAGGTATGAGGCATTGTGCTGCGATTCATGCGCAAATACTCAGGTAGCACAGTTTTATGCCTGCATACATACATACAGCCCACGAGTACGTCGAAAGAGACGTGCTCAATATTTGCTCAGTAACGTGAAAATTTGAATTACTCAGCAACTGAAAATGAGACCTGCATATAAATTAGTTCAGAAGTATGAAGATGGTAATTATTGCCTAATCAGTGATGCGGCTAGCCTTTGTAGCCTTCCAGGTGTTCTTCTGGTGAAAGGGTATATGAAAAAATGATTTTAAATGAAATCGATTTGCATTTTTTATTAACATATTTCGTTTTGTGGTATAAATTAATCAGCTGTAAAAATTTCATTGGAACTAAATATTTTTTTTTATATAAACAAATTTATATTAACCAATTACAGCGAAAAGACTCTTTAAATACCCATGAAACAATGTGTGCACAGATAATGTCTCGGAAATGCCAAGTGATAGTTATTTAGATTTATTTTCTGTCCATAGAAGAAAGGCCTCTCTTTAGAAGTTCAGATGAAATTCCGATTAGTAAGGTTATTTCCTTACAAACAAACTTTATGAAAAAATACGCGATATTCCGAACAAATTCTGGATGATTACCGAGTAGGTATTACAGAGCAAATTGGTCCACAATAGATCACGGTTTCATAGTGACACAAAATTCCAAGAAGCTATACGAATATTAAATTGACGTCTACTGCTTATTCCCGGACCTCAAACAGGCATTCGACAGCATAGATAGGAGACAAATTCAATTTTTGCTGTAGTGTATAGACATCACACTAAAGCTAATTGAGCTTTCTATTACGACGCTAACAAATATCACGGCGAAAATCATTGCGCAAGGAGAGTGCTCAGAATCATTTCCCATTATATCGGGAGTTAAACAGGGAGACACTTTATCAACATTGACATTCAATCTAGTCCTACACGCAGCAATAACAGAAATAAATCCAAATGGGACTACATACAACGAGCCGTTCCGCTTTGTGCATAGACTGATGATATACTTATTATGGCGAACCGCAGAAATGAATTAATAAGTGCGCTTAAAAAACTAGAAAAAGTAATACGAAATACTGAACCAAGAATTAGCACAGAGAAAACCAAGTTTATGGTCCGATCCAGCTTCAGGTTAAGTCATGATAACTTGCTGATGGGAGACTATGCATTCGAGAATGGATTGGTATTTATCTGGGTATCAAAATATCAGCCAATAAGGATGCATCATTGACAATAAATGATAGAGTTTTAGTTGCAAATAAGTCCTACTTTTCTTATTTGAAGCTACTTAAGTCAAAATTGTTATCTCGCGACCAAAAGTTAAGGGGATACAAAACCTTTATCGGCCCGTGCTTACCTATGATAGAGAGCTATGGACGCTAAAAAATACTCAATTAATCAGCTAATGGTATTTGAAAGAAAATATTACAAAAAATATATGGACCTGTAAAACTGAAAGACGGTACCTATCGAATTAGATATACTCATGAGCTGAAGCTATTGGCAAAATACGTAACTGTGATAAGATTTATAAAATCTCAGAAAATAAAATGGCTCGGATACGTGTTTAGAATGCCCAAGGATGTGTATTTATAAAATTTGTAGGATGCTAAGAAATAGAATAATCAGGAAGAAGAAATAGAAGACTTGGTTAGCAGTTAGTCTCCTGTGCCGTTGCTTGTACCCTTGTCGTTTGCTTAACCGACAGAGATCCTGTGAGCAAATTTTCCCGACTTGCCTATTTAAACAACCAACAGGCAGAAGAGTGTAGCCTAACTTAAAATACCGGTAAAATAAAAAGTATTTTTTACATCGACATATTGTCGTCCAGTTCTTCACTCTCGATAATGCCATCCGCAATGCCTGGCAGCATAAAAGTAGCACAGGAACTTCTGCTTGCAGTTTCTGATAAATTAAAAAAGGGAATTTTCTAAACTAGTACGACTCTTTTTTGTAAAACATCGGCACACACCTTAATTTGTAATTTTATTGGCTTTCACTTCAGATCTTTACGTGAGCTTATTTATAAATTTTCAAACGATCGGAGAACTGATGCAATACCTTAAGTTTTTGTATCCATCCGGCCTAACTTCTTTTGGCACTAAATACTACTTTCTTCCATTCACCGGGATCGTTATTTGTAACAGAACTCCAAACCATGTGGTCCCTTGGAAAATCGAGGCGGCGTTCGTTGCTAAATTTATTTATTCCATTTTCCAATTTTTCCTGTTGAAAACGCTGACGTTGGTGTAATCCTAAGGATTTCGCCGTTTTCTTTCGGTGTTAAAGCCATCGCAGTTCCGCCTTCATTTTTTTTTTTTTTTTTTTTTTGTCGGGACAACTAGCAAGCGCAGCACTCAGACATCAATTAAATCCAACTTCTTTGGCCCAGAGCCCGTTTTGCCACTCGCTTCTGCGGCCATCAAAGCCACGGTTAGGAAATGGGTTACTACAACCGACAAGCGAGCTTGGTAGGCTGAGAGAGGCTGCAGATGGACTAAACTGATGTTACCTGTCATGTCCGATCGACTGTCGCAAACGCTCCTGTCATTAAGCTGAAGGGAGTGCAGACAGCTGGCTGGACTGATGACGGGCCACTTTCTGTGGGCGAAGCACATGGAAAGGGTGGGCATCTCAGACAGTGTACTCTGCCCAGCTTGTGAAGAGGACGATGAGATGGCGGATCACTTCCTGTGCGTCTGCCCCGCATACGCTCGAATCAGGTTTGAGGACTTTTGCACTTTGGCTCCTTGGCACCACAAGATCTACTCAGATTTCTTCGGAGATCGGGTAAATTTAAAGAAAATTCCGCTTTCATAGTTCTTATCGTAGGACGGACCTCGTTTTACGTAAAGATCCACAACATTTGAACTTTGGCTAATCTTTTCGGCAATTTGAAAATTTGATAGTCCCTCTGAGATCAAGATATCGATTTGTCCTTTTTCGCCATCTGTTAAACCTTTCCCATTTTATGGTATTAGAATTAAGAAACACAATGAAATGTTTCAAATTTTCAGGATCTCTGCCGTCTTACAGATCACGGTTACTTTTAATGCTGCTGAAACCACTAGAAACTAGAAGAGCTGTACTTATCATTATAGAGATTTTGTGCTATAATTCTAGAAAAAAAGTATCACCGAAACCTGTGTAATTTTCTTTCCTTCTATGGGGCTACAAAACTGATTACTCCCTTATTGCCCCTATTATACATTTTTTAAACGAACTTAACAAGATCTCGAACAATGTATCAATCGATTTTGGTTTCTCGATATTGTTTAAAAAAAAATAAATTGTTGAATTAGATTCCATTTTCTAAGCTGAATTGTATTATTAGTCTATACGAAACCTATGTGTGCTCAATAGACTAAATAAAAAAATAAATTTGAGTAGGTCTTTCTAGCCTTAGGACTTCTGTTTTAAATACCCTTTCCAGATATCTAATAAAGATATTCGCAGATATTCCTTTTTTACATGGCAACAATGACAGAAGAAATTCAGATTTGAACATCGAAGACTTGGGATGTGTTCGCCTGCAAACAACAATTATAGCAATATTGCGACCCTGTTTTGTTTTTGATTGCCTGTTACTAACACTCGGCTGATTAGCTGCCGCAATATTGCAAAAGTTATTTAGCGCTGAACGAGTTGTTTGAAAATATGAAAATATGAATCAACGAACTCGTTCCATTTGAACTTAGTTATGAGCTAAAAACAATAAATAAACGAACTTAAGCTTCAAAGTAGTATTTATTAAATAAACATTACATAATAAACATTTATTTTTCTCTTCGATTTCTACTCCGCAGTGAAAATTTGTACACTGCACTAAATTAGCTAGCGATGGCCAGGAGAATGTTGACAATCTCCTTACTGACAAAACGTGTGACGTTGGCATTCTTGCAGAAATTATGCGACAGAATGTGATGACATCTCATAAAAAGTAACATTGTCGTAATTATTACAACTCGACTACATACCGAATTTTCCACAGATTACTGATTTGCATATACAAATAAAGTATCGAAATTTAGCATCTTTCTGCAACATTCATTGCTAATTTCTGCAATAGTAGCAGTAGTGGCTAAATAAAGTAAAATTCGTCGGCATGAAACAAAAGCAAATAATGGTGGAATTTCACACCTGGAAACTAAATACATAAATGTCCATTAGGGCGGAGTAATTTGTTCCGGCCGCTGTAGTCTAATAGCGGCAGGCAATGACAAGCCTGCGAGTATATTTCTTCCATGAAAAAGCTTCTCATAAAAATCATTTGCTGTTCGGAATGGGCTTAAAACTGTAGGCCCCTCCATTTGTGGAACAACATCAAAACGCACGCCACAAATAGGAGGAGGAGCTCGGAGGAGCTTTAACAACGTCAAAGAGCACAAAGTGAATGTTCATTTATATGCTTTCTTGGTAGATTCCAATGCATTTTTCGATTAACCAAAGTGCCATGCACTGAACACACACTAAAAAATGAATTCCTTCCTAAAGTAGAGTAAAATGTAATAAACAGCAATTTTTGGTAAGCCCTGGAAAATAATTTTCCTCTGATGTTCTTGTTTTCAGTGTATCAATTAATTTATGTGCAACTCATTTGTCTAGTTTAGGTTAGGGTAAATGCTATTTTCGTAAGAGCCCACTTAGGCAAAGAATCAAGTTCGTCCATTGCGATACCATACAAAGAAAAACAGAGGGAGAAGAACAGAACAGGGGAAAACGAAAGAGGGGGCTTTGGATTAGAGGAGGAAGGCGATCAAATGGTAACTAATTACAACTGCGTCAACTGCTTCAAGCTACTACTGAAATTAACCAGGTGTGTAATATTTAAAATAGCCTGAAAAATGAATGAATCTGAAGCTTAGGGAGAAGAGCAGCTGAGGAGAAGGTGCTGAAATGATTCCACCTCATCCTCCAGACAGCTTTTGAAGAAGGACTTGAAGCAATCCCAAGACTCACCGCATGGATAGCTCACGGTAAATGACTTGTAAAGATGCCTACAAAATTTGAGAGCTGCGGCTTTCTTAGAAGTTCCTGTGAAGTTCCCTCAAGTGCCCCCCATTCTACCGGTGGCCAGAAGGATCTCGCGAATTTGCATATTTGTGCACTAACCCATTGCTCGCTGAGTCAACGCGAAGCATATCTTTCCAAAAACAGACCACAGATTCTCTATTAAGCCCCAACCCTCTCATGTAACTGTCTTACCAGTTCATCAGTTTTTTCATTTTCTTCTATGTTCCTATAACCAGGTACCCAGATGAGAGAGATGTATGTCGTGCGCGCGATTGCATTAAGTTCTTCTTTGCATTGACTCACGATTTTTGAATTGGTCATATGTGACTTTAAAGCTAAGATGGCTGCTTAACTATCTGAAAATATACATACTTCCCATAGTTGTTGTGGATGGTTTCTAATTATCTTGCAAGCTTTCCTTATCTCGATAACTTCTGCTTAAAAGATACTATTCCAATTCCCCCATATACCTAAGTATTTACGTATATATAAGATTAGGCGCCGCAAAACCGCATATTTTTGTCATTTTAATATATTTTTTTTCTTGTTCACTCCTCTCGGGAGCGTAGAGCCTCGGCAAGACTCAGTCTTACGTTAGTTTCGTTAATCTGTTTTGATTTCTGACAGGGTAGGTGGGATTTTAGCCTGTCGCTGCCAGTCTTAAGTAGTGGGAATGTCCACCTGTCGTTGCTTAGGAACAACGCCTTCTTACTGCTTGGAGCGCCATCTGTGTCTCAGATTTTTCTGGCAGAAGGATCGCACAGATGCCCTTAACAGATGTCTCTAAATTTCGTGTGTCTGCGCTATTACCGCGGTCGCCCGCGTACTGCGTGGTACTAAATATGAATTGTTGCAACTGATTGTGCAAGGTAAAATCAATAGCAAACGAGGAATTGGAAGGAATTGTCTTGGCTACGTAACATAAGAGAGTGGACAGGATTGAGGACTTTTGGGCGGTTGGTTGAAGCTGCCTGAAGCAGAGACAATTACCATAATATTATATCTAATATTTTATAGTTTTGTTAAATGTAAAAAAGAAGAAAGAATTACTTATCACATTTGTATTAAAATTATTGAACAATTTACTACTGTGATCGCTTACATTCTGTATTAAGAAATTGCAAATAAAGAAGAAAATTTTGTTGCCTATCCCAACAAATTACTACGATTTACGCTGATGAAAGGAGAAATGAAATAATTGGGCAACACAGCAAATTCATAGCCCAATGGCAATTCAGTGCGCTAAAAACATCAACTAATGCGGCATGTACTGATCTTCAAAAAAATAATAAAGCAAAACAGTTTTAACAGCTTAAGCTAAACTACTTCCCATGCATTTCAAGCGCTATGGCTTTCAGCGCTTTATTCGTCTAGAAGATTTGTCAGCTGCATAAAGCACTCACAGCCATAACGCCGGTAACGCTTGGTATGTAGTTCTAACTTTATTGCTTGTGCAGATAAAATTGCAAAAATTAGCTAAGTATAAAATTTCTACTACTCAGTAGTACAGAAAACAATTCAATCTCGAATTTTCAGTACCCACAAATGCCATCTCAGTGAAGTTGAGACATTTGTCTTGATCGAAATATTTTTTCGTTAATTAATGAAAAAATAAAGGGACCACAATACTAATCATTTACATAGCACTATGGGCCAGGAGACCCTTATAAGTGGCCAAAATTCATAATTCCCAAAACACCAACAATTTATAACTTTTAATACCGCTATGTACAGGTTTTGGGGTCTCTGATTACGAATATGAAGTCAGATTTCAACAATTCAAAATGGCGGATCCAATATGGCGGACATGAAATTTAAAAAATTGGATTTTTTTCACCAAATTTGGTATTTAGGGGTTTTGATGGTCTCTGATTACGAATATGAAGTCAGATTTTAACAATTCAAAATGGCGGATCCAATATGGCGGACATGAAATTTAAAAAATTGGATTTTTTTCACCAAATTTGGTGTTTAGGGGTTCTGATAGTCTCTGATTACGAATATGAAGTCAGATTTTAACAATTCAAAATGGCGGATCCAATATGGCGGACATGAAATTTAAAAAATTGGATTTTTTTCACCAAATTTGGTATTTAGGGGTTTTGATGGTCTCTGATTACGAATATGAAGTAAGATTTCAACAATTCAAAATGGCGGATCCAATATGGCGGACATGAAATTTAAAAAATTGCATTTTTTTCACCAAATTAGGTATTTAGGGGTTTCGATGGTCTCTGATTACGAATATGAAGTCAGATTTCAACAATTCAAAATGTTTAGGAACAGCATGACAGATAGCACAAGTTTTCATTGATGGCGTGTTGGTGATCGTATTTAATACCTTACCGTCAATTAAACTCATTAATAATGTATATTGTACTTTAAGACGACAGCCTTCAATCAAAATTTCAAAGGCTTGTAATTTCAGAATTTGTTCTTCGATGGCCTTCTTTTGGGCAAGAATTACTTCTGTTGATTCCTTTGCGTATCGAATTTGAATAGGGCGACAAAATCTTGGAGATTGAGATGTAACATTATTCCACAAAATTACATCCACTTCACTTGATAACCTTAAGGGGATAAGTGTAGTAACGAACAGATTTTCATCTGTAGGAGTCTGTTTCTCATTGACACTATCATAACCTTGTTTGTAAGGCGAATGCCCACTACTCCCATCAAATCCCCAAGAACACATCAGAACAGTTTTGAGCTCAGTAATTTTATTTTTTTGAATAAGACAGTGTAAAACTTCTCTTTGTAGTTCTATTATTCTATTCACCGTGTGGTTTAAAAGTTCTTGAAGTGATACTTCAGCTAACGTTTCAGAAATTTTAATTGACTCTTTCGACGGTCTTAACTTTTCTTTGGCTTCTCTAATCGCATTATACGCAGGCCAAATGTCTGCTCCACTAGATTTGGTCGCTAATCGCATATTCTGATAGACTTATTTAGACATAGTATTATCGAAAAGAAATGCTAAAGCCACTTCTGTGCTTTTCTTTTCTATTGTAGGAAAAGGTGTTGTCATTATTTTTCTAATTTTCTTAGCCTGTTCCTCGCTTTTTGAAAGTTCGTTAAGTACCGATCGCAAATCTGCTTCCCCTGAAACTCGTGCCGCATGACTAGTAGCCATTAATAGTTTCTGACGATCATTATCATGTTCTTCACTGATTTTAGACACTTCTCGTCTTTTCGATCTAGTAGATTTTTCTGCAAAATCGAGCGATGGACGACCTCTTTTAAGTATTTCAGTCTTACTTATTTTAGCTGTGAGGTCTAAGTCAGGAATAGTAAATTCAGAATCTAACCACTCTGAATTTTGTGACTCAAAGACAGCTATTTTCCTACTGCAATGCTGATATTTTGCATTTCTTTTTGACTTTAAACTATTTAAAGCATTTTTCAAGCGTTCCAATCCTTTACAACCTACATCTGATTTATTGATACCAATTTTAGTTAAAATTGAATCAACGGTTATATTCATGTCATTATTACCTAACATAATTTGAAGAACCTCTTTTTTCTTCACTGAAGTCATTATGAATTAAATAAGTTAAAATTAATACTTGGTTAACTTTTTACACCCTATTGGCAAATGATTGATATACAGTCAACTCACGCATAGATCAGTAAAACCTCATTTTTTTTAAAAGAAAATGAAAAACCGCAGCAAACCGCAGCAAACCGCACCTTTAGCTTGTTACACATGAACTACTGAAGACGTTAATGTAAAGAAATTGTTAATAGCTTCTGGAGTTTTGCGCAAGGCTCAATCGGCGTATTAACAAGTAGTAAAAAAAACAAAATTTTTCACAATTATTCTCAATATTTCTAACATCAGATTTATTTTTTCAGCTATTGACTATTTTCACATACTACATGATTGCAACTAATGAGAAAATGCAATATAATTAATGACAAATACTACATTTCAGTAAAACAGTGACAGTTTAGAACAATAGCTATATGGTGATCATTTAAGCCTTACACTTATATTAACTTATATTACAAGCTTAAATATTTCATTAAAACTTATAACATTTACAAAATAACTACTTTAACTTATCTATATTATGATACTATATTGCATTTTGAAAAATCTTTCAATGACTTTTGGCCAAATTTTTTGGTCTTCTGGCCCATAGTGCATAGTAGAACTGTGACTAATACTATATACTTCAACGTCTTGCCAACTATTAGCCATTTTAAGCCGCACTCTGTATTATTTACTCGCACCAATTTGCACTGCTGCAACTTTCACAAGCGCTAACAAAACAAAAAAAATTGACAAGAGGTACGAAAAGTTAGGCAGCTTCCCATGAAATCCCTTTTCGAAGTGCAAAGTCACAAAGAACATCAAAAACTTCTGCTGCCGCTCGAGTGTTCAGCCTCTATTGCAAATTATGCTTTTAAGGTGTTGCAAATTTAGCATTTGCTACACTTGTTTGTCTGCAACAAGTTCAATGTTGGCCACATCTTTCTACTTTGCGGTCAGTCTTTGTCATATCAATGGTACTGCTAACTAATTTACTGCTTCAGTGTTCATGTTTTGCAATGAATTCTATTTTATTTTTATTTTTGCGAGTATTTGCTGTATTTTTCTGCTATACAGGTGAATGACACGAACTTCACACTTTGCCAGAGTTGGTTGGGTGGATGGTGAAAAGAATTCAGAATGTGTGACCAACATCAGACCGATAACCGGCTCTCAGCGATTTTGAAGTGATCAGCTGACAGGAATTCGCTGACGTAACGCAATCGCCGCACATTTTACTTCGTTGCCTTCTGAACAATGAACCTTCTAATCTATCGCCCTTGGGTTGGGTGGTATGAAGGTAACTCACAGTACACCTTTATTAGCGAAAAATTGAAAATATTAAGGTATTATATAAATATTAATATGAGGTACGAAGGTCGTTTGAAAAGTTAGTGCAAAAATAAAAACTACTGACCCTTTTTTTAATTTTCGACATAATCTCCTTCTAGGCTTACACACTTCATCCAACGCTGTTCTATTTTTTGATCCCTTCCGAATAACAGGATTTGTCCTAGTCTGAAAAATAGACATTCGTTTTTGCAACTAGGAGGCATTTGGATAAAATATTTTTCCCCTAGCGAAATTCATCAACCTGAAGAGTAAATAGTAGTCCGAGTGATCCGAGGGAGCCAAGTCTGAAAAATAAGAGAGATGTGAAATGAATTGGAACCCTATTGCCATTAATTTTGCAAGTACAACTGCTGAGGCGGGAATTGTAGAAAAGGAAAATCACTCCACTTCCTCAATTCAAACGAATACTAAACACAAATAAATAGGCCGATCTAGCTGAAACTTGGTGTGTATTCTTTCAAAAAAGATGCTACTAACTAAACATAATCTCAATACGCGTCAATAGTGACATGTCTCTGACACTGCCAGGATTTTTCAAACGACCCTCGTATGCACAATCGATCTATAAATTAGCTGAACACGAAAAATGCAATAGTGCAGGGATTCAACATACAATCTGCGCAAAAGCTATAGTACCACAATATTTTGACTAGCTTTGACTACTTTTATTTTTTCATTAATTTTTTATTTTATTTTAGTATGTAATATAATTCATTCTACAACAAATATCATATAACTCGCCATAAAAATCGTCATGCATTCGTTCTATAGTGAAAATGCCAAACCCCGTCATAGAAAAAAAATTATCAAAAATCTATTAAAGTTTTTAGCCACTTCAAACTTGTACTTTATTGCACTAAATTTACATGGGCTATAAAATTGCTTACCCGAATTTATGTTTTAAGTTGTGATTTAAAAAATTGAAATTTTGATGAAAATATTTCATATTTCACGGATTCTGCTCCCTCGGAAGCATCATCAACAGAACTGACGGGCTAGCAGCTGAGAAGGCTGTCAACTCCCTTGGCCCAGAGCCCGTTCTGCCACTCCCTTCACAAGCATGCTTGGACGGCTGAGAGAGGTTGCGGATGGACAAAACTGATGTTACCTGTCATGTAAGACCGACTGTCGCAGTTCCTCCTGGACACTTAGCAGAGGGGACTGTAGGCAGCTGGTTGGACTGATGGCGGGCCACATTCTATGAGAAAAGCACATGGAAAAGGTGGGCATCTCAGACAGTGCATTCTGCCCAGCAAGTGGAGAGGAGGATGAGACGGTGGACCACTTTTTGTGGATCTGCCCAGCCTTCGCTCGAAGCAGGCTTGAGGTCTTTGGCACTGATGTGTTAAGAAGCGACCACCTTGGCTCCTTGGCATCACAAGATCTACTCAGAACTTCGGAAGTTGGGTAGATTTAAAGAAAATTAAAAAGGGAACTCGAGTGCAGTACAATGGACGTAATTGTGTCTGAGTGCTGTACTTTCTAGTCTGTCCCGACAAAAAAAAGCTGACATACGCAATCGAATAGCGAAAGGTACGCGCTGTACCTACTATATTTGGTATGTTAGACAAAGTTTGGAGATCTTCGTATATATCCAGACGTACGAGTCAAACGTTAAGTCTGTTGTTCTTTATGGATGCGAGACAATCGCTATCTTCGCACGGTTGTGCAAGTTTTCTGGCCAAACACCATCTCCAACACTGGTCTCTGGAGTATAACGAAGCAGGTTCCTGTTCATCTCGAATTGGGCATACACTTCGGAAGTCTCATGGAGGTATTGCAATAGTTGAAGCAGAAGCGTTACAAGCAGGCTGTTGATGGAGACAAATAAAATTTTTTGTGTTAAGTAATCTTCAACTTGTTTGTTGAGGCCCTTTGTGTCTCCTAGGAACCACGGGAATTATATTACAATATATTATTTAAAAAAGCAAATTAATTATTCATTTCAATTGTAATTTCAGTCGCTAGCAGCTGAAAGCGTTTGATTATTTTTTGTTGGTTAGTTAATTAATATTGGCCTTAGTGCACTGTGGTCTCTATTGTAGTATACTTCACTTGGACGCGTGCCTATAGTTGGAGGCTTTTAATGAATTTGAGCACTTTGTTCCCTATTATAAATGAGTTCAGAATCACACGAGTGTGCACGTCTTCGTCTTGCAAGAACTACACATTCGCAAAGGATGTGCTCTGGTGTTTCCTCATCCTGCTCGCAAAAACGGCAAAAGCTGTTTTTCTACTAATCTTAGGTTCCTTCTTCTTGTTCTTTATCTTTATTGTAGGACTAGGTCCTGTGTTTTCAACGAAAAAATTACAAATATGTTATTTTTTTTAAATAACTCGCATCTCCTGGTTTCGTTTAAGATCGCGCCTTGTGTAGCCAGCTGTTGCTCGCATCGTTTACATTTCGACGGTGAGTACTATTCGTTCTGTTGCAGTTGTATCCGCTCGAGTTTCAATTCCGTGTGTCAGAATTGGCTTTACGCATGTCTTATTTATGCGAATTTTGCTCTGGATGCTTGTTGATTTGTTTCCTGAAAATACAACAAAGATTACAGTGCCCCGCATAGTATCCACTGAGAGCTATAAGAAAGTACAAATTGTTTTGTCTGCCTCTGACTTCCACACTCCATTTAGAGTCGTATGATTCGCATGTCTTCCAAGTCTTTGATAACTTCCTTGATGGCTTTTTGAGAGTTTTGGTGAGTCCACAAAAGGATTCTGGTCCATAGAATTTTGAAGAAGTGCCTATTTTCGTTAGGCAGTCCGCCTGTTCGTCAACGTCATAACTTTCATGTTCTGGTACTCAGGTCAAACAAAAGAAGGTTCTCTGCTTCCAGGGTATTACGGACAGTAAATCGTGACTTTTGCATGTAGCGTCTGCCGTAACTGCATGGGTTAGAGCGTGACTACCATTTGGAAGTGTCCGGATTTCCGGGCATGAAACAGCAAATGATAGAACAATTTCTTTCTAACAGCGGTCACCCTCGGTCGGCAGGCAACTGTAAACTGAGTTTTTTTCTGTCATGAAAAAGCTCCTAAGCAGTCGGCTTAAAGCTGTGCGTCCCTTCATTTGTTGTCGTGAAGGGTCGATATTTTGAGTCGAATAGCTTCATTCAGGCGGTATGGCTGGGCAATGTAGAGCTCCTTGTTGACCGTGGCATTCTTTTCGAGCATTTTCCAGTTGCA
Organism: Anastrepha fraterculus; assembly: GCA_037575425.1. Classification (NCBI taxonomy): domain Eukaryota; kingdom Metazoa; phylum Arthropoda; class Insecta; order Diptera; family Tephritidae; genus Anastrepha; species Anastrepha fraterculus. Next base: position 151,175 of record JAYXIM010036706.1, on the reverse strand, counting down.
TAATGCCCTCCCAGCCCCAGCAAACACATATCATGATCTTCTTTGGATGAACACCCGACTTGACTCTCGGCTTTGGCGTATCTCCTGAAGCCACCCACTCCTTTCTTTGCTTCATATTGATGTATAGGCATCATTTCTCATCTCCCGGGACGATTCGGTACAAAAAGCGCTGTTTATGACCGCGTGTTACTAGATGGCACATGTTGATTTCATTATTTTTTTCGTTGAGCTCGTGAGGCAACCAGGCTCCCAATTCTTGGTAAATCCCATTGAATAAAGGTGATTGAAAATAAAACGGATCGCAGTTCATTTTTCCGCCAATTCACGACTTGTTTGGTGACCGTTCTCCTTCAAAAGTGATTTAAGGCGAGCTTCATCGAATTCAGAAGGCCTTCCGAGCGGTACATGTTAACGACGTCAAAGTCGACATTTTTAACTTGGGTATTTTCTTTTATTATTTTATAGCAACTACATTAGGCAATTCGAAAATAAAACGCAACTTAGAAGTAATTGAAAATATTAGTTTTATTTGTACTCCCATGAAATATCGTTGGTCTCCCTATTATTTTTCACATGGGCGTATATACTTATGTTTAAATATTGTATACTATATCTCCTAACATTAGTAAAAATTTCCCAAACTGATTTCTCTTCAATTACATTTTTGCTGCACTGCGACTAATCAAAACAAATGCCAATCAACAAGTGGTCAGTCAGCCCTTATCAGTCTACTGCCAGTTTTTGTCACAGATGTTTTTCAGCTTTATTATTTGCAACGCCCAAACACTTTCACTTTTCATTTCGAGGAAAAATTGCAAGCCTTTTCATAAATTTTCACCATTGACAACAACAATTTTTTCTAGTTGTTTTCGTCCATTTTAGGCGCGCACTTTTTCCTTATGAGTACTTAGACATACAAACATGCATACAAACATATGTACGTGTCTGCTGACGTCCAAGTTGAATGACATCGGCTGCCCACTCATAAGCATCAGACATAACTGGGCGTATTGCAATGAAAAAAGTCAAGCGCTACATTTGGCGTAAGTGTATGTACATATGTACATGCATGCGTGTATGTGTGTGTATTTTTTTGATACATTTGACCATGCGCCGTCTCAGTGTTGGCAATTGTAACTGGTCTAAAATGCCAAAAATGGTGGTGCCGTAAGCGCATTTACTATTTTTTAAGGCTCTACCGCCTTTGTGTGAGTTACTATGTATGTAAGTAAGTATGTACATGTATTTATGTATAGGGTGATTCGAACTCAATTTGCGATATTTAAAGCTGATTTTATTTTTTTTATTTAATTCAACATGTCAATTCTTCGGAGCCGTAAGCTTTGAATATTTCTTGGCACGTTTTCGACAATTCTTCTTGGTAACAGTCGTGAAAGCTCAGAGAAGAAACAGATTTTTAGATGAGAAATGAGGAGAAATTGGTTAATTTTACTTCTGAGACAATAAGAATAGGTTGGATTGAACTGGAATACCTTTACATCCACTCACAACGAGAGTCAATGGGTACATTTTGAGGCCTCAGAAGAACTCGATGCTCGAGAACAATAAAAAAATGTTAAGACTAAAACTTTCAAAAAATCTTATTGCATTTTACACGACGCTATTTATAAAATTTCTGCATATATTCAAATGTAGGTGTACGAGGTGTGTTCAAAAAGTATCGCGAATTTTGAATTTTCGCAGGTTACGTATATTCGAATTTCGATTTTTTTGTGGCGATATGTTGGTACTCATGTCTCTCACTCATGCTGATGAGTTCGGTCATTTTGAATGTTCAGTTAATTGTTGACTGCTGCTTTGCTTGCACGTATTTCGGCTCGTCTTCGATTTTTACCTATTCAAAAAGATGGATCAAAGAATCTGATCAAATTTTGTGTGAAAAACGAAATTAAGTGCGCGGATGCATTTCGAATGTTGACTGTGTCATACGGAGAAGCTACCTTGGATCAAAGCAACGATTATCGGTAGTACAAAATGTTCTCAGAAGACGAAGAAGATGTGAACGACGAAAAGCGTGCCGGACGACCGAGCACCTCAACAAAAGACGAAAAAATTGATGAAGTGAAGAAAATGGTATTGGCCAATCGTTGAATCACCATTAGAGAAGTTGCTGAGGGCCTAGACATATCGATTGGCTCGTGCCATTCAATTTTTTTCAATGATTTCCGCATGAGACGGGTCGCCGCAAAATCGTACCAAAACTGCTCAATTTCGACCAAAAGCAGCATAGCATGAACATTGCTAATGAGATGTTGGACTCTGTCCGCCACGACCCAAATTGTCTCCAGAGGGTCATAACTAGTGACGAATCGTGGGTTTATGGTTATGACGTGGAAACCAAAGCTCAATCATCTCAATGGAAGCTGCCGCACGAACCAAGACCGAAAAAAGCGCGCCAAGTTTGGTCGAATATAAAAGTTTTGCTTACCGTTTTCTTCGATTGCAGGGGCGTTGTGCAACATGAGTTTTTCCCACAGGGTAAAACGGTCAATAAGGAATATTACCTGCAACTTATGCGCATCTCGCGAGAAGCAATCCCCAAGAAACGCCCGGATTTGTGGAAGAACAAATATTGGCTCTTGCATCTCAATAACGCCCCTGCTCACACATCGTTGCTTGTGCGCGACTTTTTGGCCAAAAGCAACGCACTAATGATGCCACAGCCACCGAATTCCCCAGATCTGGCCCCCTCTGACCTTTTCTTGTTCCCGAAACTGAAGAGGCCTATGAAAGGACGACGCTATGCTACGATTGACGAGGTAAAGACGGCATGGAGGGAGGAGCTGAACAAGAAAAAAAGATTTGATTTTTTGAAGTGCTTCGAAGATTGGAAAAAACGTTGGCACAAGTGCATAATATCTCATGGGGATTACTTTGAAGGGAACAAAATAGATATTAATGAATAAATAAATAATTTTTGAAAAAACACAAAATTCGCGGTAGTTTTTGAACAAACCTCGTACAACCCGTGAATCCTTTCGCAGATTTTTCCAATCTAATTTCAGATTCGTATCGCTTTTTATATCGACCTAAGATGATGAAGTCGAACATGGAATATTAAGCTTAAATCCTTTCTGAAAAACATAACGATGGACTTTCTGTCCGGCAGTTAATTTGTAATTTAATTATTAATATATTTTCATTATTCTTGAGTTTTAGTAGTCAGTCTGAAATTATGTTTTCTTGACTTCTTGAAGAATAAAATAAATAAATAAATCGTCAAATGGCTAAATGCTTGTAACGATAGATACAGAGGAATTGTAAAATTACATAGTTTCGCTTCAAAACTTTTAATTGAATAAATATGAATACGCAACATGAAATCTGTCCATTATGAGAAGGAAATTTTGTTTGTCTGCAGATACCACGTCTTTTTAAGCTTATCTGCTATACATTTAAAAATTTAAGCTTTTCCGACACTGGTTTAGGACAAACTGTGCGCATACAATTTCATTCAAATAATTATTTGAGATTTCTTACAATCAAATTATTTCTTAATCCCTATTAAAATCAGCAACAAGGACACTGAGCATAAAAATATGACATTCTACCTACCTTAAAATCAAATCAAAAATCTTTCTTAACAACATCTGCTACTTTTGACGAAGTATGCATTTGAGGAAAAAATTTCTCTCGACGAACAAAAGTAATATTTTAGGAATCGCTCATCATGCCCGTCCTCTTGTACAGCACAGAAGCTCAGACGATGAAATAACAATGTCAATGTGCGATGAGACCTCCCTTGGAGCGTTCGAGAGAAAAATTCTGCGGAAGGTTTTCAGATCTTCCCATGCAAGCGACGGCAAGCAATCGCAGAGGGTAGAACAACGAGGCATAGCTAGAACACAGACATAGTGCAACGAATAAAGATCCAGTGGCTCTGCTTGTTAGGTTATGCCGTCCAAATGGATGCAAACGCTTCAGCTCTGATGGTTTTCGATGCGGTACCAGCTGGTGGTAGCAGAGGAAGAGGAAGGCCTCCTCTGCGTTGGAAAGATCAGGTGGAGAAGGTCTTGGCTTAACTTGGTGTGTCCGATTGGCGCCGGTTTGAACGAGAAAGAAACGAATGGCGCGCTTTGTTAAACTCGGCCAAAATCGGGTAAGCGGTTATCGCGCCAATTAAGAAGAAGAAGAAGTCAATATTCTCCTCGTTGCTGCAACTATGAACTTCTGCTTGCAGTTCCTGATAAACTTAAAAATGAATTTTCTTTATTAACAATTTCTTAGCTAGTAAAATTTGTTTAGAAAAATATCTGGTTGTAGTAGAACGCAAATAATTAGACTGACTCAGTATTTATTATAAATATTTATAAATATTTTATTTTATAAATTCAGTGCACATTCCTATTAAATCCCTAGAACGATTCATACGAAGGTTATATTGCTCGAAAGTCTACTTCTGTCTGCTTATTCAGGGCGAGTGTTGCTTTCTCTTTCACAGCCCAAACAGACTCAAACTTTTTTTGTTTCAATACTGATTTTCACTTATTTCGCCATTTTTCTTCACGCGGTTCAAGATTTGTGCATCCTTGATCCGTGAGCACTTGGTAGAAACATTTTGACAGCCATTACTGAATGATACCAGACATTTTATTGTGCAAGATAAAATGGCTAGGGCAACGTTTATCTTGCCGGTCTTTCTCGTTCATCCTGTGATTCGCAGTGAATAAGGCTGTAGTCCTGTCAAAATATTGCTATCAGAATAATCTCGAATAGCCTCCCGTTGTCTCCCCTGCAACACCTTCACAACGAGGCATCCATGTTCCCGGTCGAGGAACACAGCAAAATGCGCGGCAAGCAATTTCAGCTTCAATGTTACCATAGTAATCATGCAGAAAAATCCCCTGCCACTCTCATTGGAGCCAGGAGACATATCTTCGACTACACCGACGATGTCAGTACCAAACACAACTGCAACTACTGGACCGGACAGTATATAGACAAATATTAAACGACATTCGCCCGTTACGGACGAAGAGCTTCAGCTGCCTCGTGAGTCTTGCGTAATTTTGACTCAATTACGTTCTAGATATTGTAGCAGTTTAATTTCTTACATATCCAGAATCGACCCCGACAAACTCAATATATCTATGTCCGGAATGTGAAGGCACAACGCACGATACTAACTACCTCTTCACATGTCCTCTTAAACCCAATTACTCAACACTTCTCTCCATCTGGACCCACCCTGTCGACGCAGCACGTTTCCTAAGCTTACTGTTAGATGAACTGGAAAATGACGATCGGTTGCTACACCACGCTGGAAGCGCCTAGAGAAGTGCTACAAAAAACCAACAAGACGAAGGCTATGGCTATATAGCCAGAGTTTACAGAAGCGAGATATATGTATACAACTGTAAGACAAAATTTGACGGTCATTGGATTTCGGTACATGCGTTCTTCTTCTTTCGCAGAATCAGTTCTGTTAATTCATAGTAACACTTCATAATAAAAAAAATCTTAAATATTTGTCGTGTGCGCCTTGATGTGGTTCCTCAAATGGAGGCACCTGCAGTTTTAAGCCGGCTGTGAACGGCAAATGTGAAGATTTTTCATGGCAGAAACACATTCGGAGGTTTATCATTGTCCGCCGAAAGGCGACCGCTATTAGAAAAAACTTTTTCTACCATTTTGCTATTTCATGCGCGGAAATTTGGACCTGCGCACTGCCAAATGGTAGACACGCACCAATACATTCGGCTACGGCGGCCGCTTATCGACAAATTTTGACAATTTATTTGGTTCTCATTTAAGTTTAACAACTTTTTTGTGCAAATATAGTTCATTCTCCTACAAAAAACATTTAAATAAATTCAAGTTTTAAACTTTATGCAAATTAATAACGAATGCTCAATATTTTATATGGAAACAAACACCCAACACCGTCAGCAAAAAAAATTTGAAAAATCTATTTTCGAACGGCTTGAAACTTGCACTTTATTATATCAAAATTCAATGAGCTATAGAACTGCATGTCTGAAATTTTAAAATTTTTGAATGCCTATGAAAATCTTTTGAATTTTTCTTAAATTTACACAAAGTTGGAAACTTGGATTTATTTGGTTTTTGTGGGGTAATGAACTATATTTTCCCAAAAAAAATTATTAAGATTAAATAAGAAGTAAATAAATTGTCAAAACTTTTGTCCTAGCGACATTGTTATCTAACACAGTGCATACATTGGTCAAACTAAGACGGTCGGACAGACTCTTACTTCAAGTTTTTCTTCACTAAGCCATTTATGTACACACATACATATATGTGAGTGCAAGTCGTCTACACGTGCATACAAACATACACTCTCGTTTTCCTTTTTTATTTTCCCAACCTCTTTTCGTCCGGTTTTTCATTTTCAATTTTTGGGCGGCTGTCGGCGGGTTGACATTGTTGCAAGACGCCGCCTGGTCGTCGAGGTTAATGCTCGCTCAATAAAGCTCACCTATTTCTTACAGACAACTCCTCCCCTTGTCCTTCTCAACTATGTGTATGACGGAAATAACACAGATAACTTTCGTTTTAGCAAGAGAAATTTGTGTGTCTACGACGCGAATTTGAAATAATGAACAAATTTTCACTTTTTCACACCTTTTACAGCTGCCATTGCATTAATAGTAAACAAATTTCAATTTGCGAACATTACATTTCACAGCTCAGCATAACTCATTCAGTTATATTTGTACACAAAAAAGAAAAGAAATAGTAAAGTGCAGTAAAATAAATACCGTAAAATAAAAACGCAAACCAACTTAGAACTCTTGAACTCGCGAACTTAGGAAATGAAAAATCAAGCCGACCACGGACATTTGGTTTTCTACAAAGAGTTTTTTCATTTCAATAATACACTCGGAGGTTTGTTATTGTCTCCTGCTCTTAAAAATACTTCACTTAGTGGACCCAGAGGCTTGTTGTCATTATGAGAAAGATTTTCTCCAGTACTATCAACAGATGTCCTTATATCACCCCGATCTTTGGTAAATCCAGTCAGCACTGTCAGCGAGACTGTGTCTAACCCGCCTACTATATGTAGGCTCTCGAAGAAGTAGTTTCCAGAAATAAAGCGCTTTCCTTCCAGTGTAACTCAGTCTATTGCATCCAGATTATCAAAAAAGTGATTTCTAGAGATCTTAAGCGCATTCATCAAAGTGCGGAGCATTCTCGCCCATTTCTCAACACTACAGCTCGTACAGAAATTCTTCGAAATACAGGTGACCTCGAATTTTGCACTCAAACGACTAATAGTTCAGTGCCCCTTTAGTATTTCCTTGAAAATCTCTCAACCAGTTTTGAGACCCTCAGTAAGTTCTGTAATCTTTATTCAGCAAATATTGACCAAAGTGAACGGCATATGCTGCAGGTGTCCATATTTCCTCAACTTGTGCAATCAAGGAAATCCACAAGAAAAAATATACTTAAGTAACAAACGAAACGTGTGCTATTAAATCCAGAAAATTAGTGATTAAAAGGCCTCGCCGACAGTGGTAAAATCGCAAAAACAGCAACTAACCAGCAACATTAAATTGGGCAAATAGGCGATTGAAAATCAATCACATAAATCGACAAATATCCACAAAAATGGATAATTCGGTAAACAAGCCGAATTTTACCAAAGGAAAATTACTCAATTATATCAAGCGGTTTGGACTGTTTGACCACTAAACAACTACTTTTGGGGAAATAACTGCAAGCGTTGGAAAAATATGTCAAACCGACAGCCACAACAAGTAAGGACGTCACTGTCCGCGCCTAAGCTGAATGACTGTGTAAATAATAAAATGAAAAATTAAAGGTCTTAGATTTTAAAACTTTTTTAAAAATGTTTGGTAACTATTTAAAAAAATTGTAAATTTTATAAAACAAAAAAGTGGATATTTCTGCATATATTTACATCTACACATTTATAAAATGGGGCTCACACACTTTATTCGGGTTTCCTTCTACTATTTGTGGCGAGTGTCTTGATGCAGTTTCACAAATGGAAGGACCGTTTTTAGCCGACTCCAAGCGGCAAACGGTTTTTCATGAGGAGCTTTTTCATGGCAGGCTTGCCGTTGCCCGCTGAATGGCGACCGCACTTAGAAAAACATATTTTCTATCAATTGGTGTTTCATGCCTGAAGATTTGAACCTGAGTACTACCGAATAATGGTAGTCATGCACCAACATATTCGACTACGGCGACCGCTGTAATTTCGAGTTCTTTTCTTTTAGATTTCAGACTTTAGTTCTTGATGGCTTGCTTTGAAAAGAGATAATTTTTCGAAAACATGCTTTTTCAATTTTTTTTTCGAAAATTCTTTCAGATTGCTCACAATTTTATCTGCATTTAACTCGCCGAATTTGTGCTGCAATTACCCACCGGATTGAGAAAGAAATATATGATGATTTCAGATATGATTCGATAGAAATATCTTAGCCACAGCGCAACCTAGCAGATCTACATATAAGTATGAGTTTATCTCCGCAAACATATTTTTCTAATGTAACCAATTTATGTTCTGAATATCAGGTCATAAAACAGTTTTTCCGTTGCATCGCCGCACAATGAAAATTTTTCGACAAATTTTGTTTATAAATTAACAAATTTTTTGTTAAATGCTCGTAACTGAATTTGGAAGAGATAGTCTAGGCTCCAATTTCAATTTGTTTTTTTTTTCATATCAAGACCTACCCTTGAATAGGGGTATATATTACTTGTGAAAAAATCAGACAAATTTTAAAAATAAAAAAATAGTTATAGTCCACAATAATACATTCCGACAAGTACATAAATTTCCAACTCCTCTTAAGATGGGAAATCATCCCCTAACAGCCCCGAAAACTTTAAAATTCAGTTTTTGAAGGACAAACCTAAAATATTCACCGGAAAAATGTCTAAAAATGTATAAATACAAATAATGGTCGAAAAATTGTATGTACAAATTGAAGGTCAGTTCAAGGTCAAACACAGAATATTTACCGGAAGCATTAAAACAAAAATTGATGTAAAAATTGTTGAGGTTGCTGAATCAGAATTCATTGTCCCTTCGTCCGTGCGAAGTCTGTCCTACCTCTATATCCATCTGGCTTTATTCCAAGGTAATCATCGAAGAAAATATACCTGAATTAGCCTGAAACTCTTCCAATACTTTTAAGTTTCGTTAACCCTTCAATTTTGTTTTAAAATAACTTTTTTACTAAATATAAAAAAAGATGAAAATCTTTGATGGAAATCTTTAGTTTGATCTTCGTCACTTGTCTGCTTGTATAGTGAGCTTTCTAATCTCAAATATGATTTCAAAAGTTATAAACCTTCCTTTTGCGCGATCTTGTATATGCCGTTCTTTCAACGAAGGATATAAAAATGACACAGACATTTCCTTACATTTACTACTGGCACATGCTAAAATACTCGTATATATTTACGTATTTGCATATGTAGATATGTATAAACACACATCGGTATCTGGTCATTTGCACAGTTTCGTTTGCCATTTTGCACACAGGTATTAGTTTTTTGCATATTTTCCTCGATTTATCGCCTGCATACTCGTATCAGGAAAACTAAGTGAATTGTGGAAAAGGAAAAAATACACCTCACTTTCCATTTTAACTGAATTCGTTGGAGTTGCAGCAAACCACATTACCAGACAGCCTGATTCCCCAGTGCGAGTACACCTAATGTTTTATTATTTATTATTTTTGTTGAAATTTTCCTTGTTGCTTGTTTTTATTAGTTTTTGTTTGCGCAGCTCCATTGGACGTCTTTAGCGCGCCGCAGGTGTGCTTTGATTATTTATGATGGAATTCGCTAACTAGGAGCTACTATTGCCCATGGCAGCAATGGAAAGTTGAAGGAAGTTAGTTGCTACAGCTAAAGCGTTACGTACATAAGAGTTAATTTAACTTTTACTTACCTATTAACCTAACTAAGCCCATTTACAAATGTATATACAAACTTATTTCAAATTATGAATCGGCTTGTTTTACCAAAGCGCTGTGGAAGGAATCATCAGCGAGCAAATTTTTTTTGTCTCTTTTGACTGGACTAAATAAAAATATGAATCAATGAGCAGGAAACCAGTACAACTGATGAAAAAATAATAATTTTCAGGTGACTGCGCTGAGCTCTTACTATCCGCGAATTTGGGGACCCCTCAAGCTCTAGAAACCTCAATTGAATTATAACTAAAATCAATTGGCACATAGAGTCCACGAAAAAACAATAGCACCTCAACATTTTGACAAATTTTAACTATTTATTTATTTCTTACACATTTTGATTGTTTTTTCTAAAGCTATAATTCATTCCAAAAAAAAGGCTATACTAATCCAAGTTTCAAATTTTCATCATCAGACTTTTTAATCACATTTAAAAACAAAAATTAGGTACGCAGTTTTATAGCCCATTGAATTTTGATATAATAAAATACAGATTTGAATTGACCATATAAAGGGTCCGCCATATAACCTTATGGAATTAAAATGCTCAGTACTCAATATGTTTCCAAACTGTTTTTTTTATTTTGAAGTACAATCCTTCCGGTTAATGATGGAGCACAACTTCATTCATATGGCGTCATACCAAGGTCTTTACGCAAAATTCGTCTCAATGATGTCTCCGAAATATCCAATTGTTGAGAACGACGGTGAACTGATGTTCCTGGTGATTCACGAACACTCTCTGCCACAGCATCAATATTTTCGGGTGTACGCACGGTTTTTGGTCGGTCGCGCGTTGGTTTGCCAATAAGCAACCCAGTTTCTCTTACTTTTTTCGCAAAGTAACGCACATACGCTTCATTCGGTGCTTTTCTTCTTCCCATTGCCGTACGTAATTTTCGTACACATTCTGCAACATTACCATGATTTTCAAAGTAATGTCGCAATATTTCCCAGCGTTCTTTGAGCGTATACACAACCATTTTCGCTACCATTTTAGTTACCATTCTTCAAATAATACCTAGTTCAAATCCGTAACGATAGATGGCGGGCCCTGTAAAAAAAGCGTCATTTGTTGTAAGAGATTTTTCAGCAACTTCAAACTTGGCTTTATTATCCTTATTTTTTTTTTAATTTTAATAATTTAAAAAGTGGCGCTGAAGTTGACCCTCCGGAAAAATTTGACCTGGACGGTGTTGTCCATTTTGGCTCTTCTATTTATTTGAAACACAAAATCCAAAAAAATTATTAATCAGTACGACTGTAGCTATGTCCAGTACTAGAATAAGAACAAAATTGACAAAATGGCGCGGTTTTGAATTTGACACTCTAAAAATCGGGTTTTTTTCAGTTTTTTAATCAAAAAAATACGAAATAATTGAAATAATAATATGATTCTAGTACGGGCGATAGCCATTGATGTTGTGAACAACATATTAAAATTTCAGACGATTCGGTTGAATGGCGTTTTTTTGTTTTTGAGAACACCAGGCCGAAAAAAGTTGTTTCAAGGTAAATGAGTTTGAAGTTTGAGGTACAAGATCGCGCGGACCGCTCTCTACCTAGTAAATGGGCTGTAGAAGCTATAAAATTGGGAATTTCCCAATGGAAATTTCACAGTATATACTTAAGATCCTATACTTTCGAAATATCGAAGAAACAAAAAATGGATTTTTTTAAATTTCTAGACCTTATAGTACTGTAGATACGAAGTAAATTCATTAAAATGTCATAGGGATATTCTATCTCAAAAATTGTATGCCTGCAAATAGAAGGTCTGCCACAATTTAAAAATGTTGCTTCATGAGAAATTAAAAAACGAAAATTCGATGTTTTGAAAATAAATTCAATAAAAGAGTTTTTTAAAGTTTCATCAACAATTCCTAGAGCTCCCAGTTGGAACTTAGAGTTACCCTTTAGAGATGCCTTTGCGTATAATTTCTCTAACTAGACTACTTTAGTCATATATCTCCGTGAATTTTTCTCTAATTTCCTTGAAATTTGGGCACACTTTTTTTTTAAATACATACCGAAGATGCGAGATCTTCCAGAAATTAATTTTTTTTTTAATTTTGGCCCCCAAATATCTTACACATATTAACAAAGTTTTTTTTATTAAAACAAAAATTGGAATTACCAGCTTTGATATTTCTGAGGAATTTTAGTGCCCTTCTTTGACCACTTCTTTCAGAGCACTCAAATAAAATATCTAGCAATGCCAACTCACAGCTCCAAGGCGGCCAAGATAGCACCAAGCTGATGGACTGTGTTGCAAGAGCTACAACAACAACAAAAGTGCTGCAAATCACGTCAACCTCCTAATACTAAATACATTTCGCTGGGGAGCTCTGGTGTCATGATTCCGAAGCTCGAACTTGTGTTTTAATTATTTTTAATTTTTATTGGTTTGCCGACAATCACGTTCCAATTATCAGGAAAAATTGCATTCTCATCAAATTCAGCATCCAATTCTAGGTGCTCTGAGGAGTTTCCGCGGCAGTCGATTCTACGTTACCGGAACTGTATATACTACTATGGGCAAAAAGTAAGGTGAATTTGGTTGTAAAATGAAAAATCTTTATTCATTCTTGTAAATCAATTTCATCCCCTTCAAAATAATCCCCTCTCGATGAAATACACTTATGCCAACGATTTTTCCAATCCCCGAAACATACCAAATAGTCCATTTCCGGTATAGCCATCAGCACCTTCTTCGATTCAGCTTTTATCTCCTCAATCGATTCGAAACGCGTTCCCCGGAGTGGTTTCTTGAGTTTTGGGAATAGCCACAAGTCACACGGAGCCAAATCAGGTGAATACGGATGTTGCGGAACGATATGCGTGAAATTTTTGGCGAAATGGTCACGAAGAACGAGTGCAGTGGGAGACGGTGCATTATCGTGATGCAAAAACCAAGAGTTGTTGGCCCATAATTCTGGTCTTTTTAGACGAATTGCTTCACGTAAACGACGCATAACGCTCAAATAATATTCCTTATTAACAGTTTGGCCAGGTGGAAGGAATTCATAGTGCACCACACCACAAAAATCGAAAAAAACTGTCATCATGACCTTTATTTTTGAACGACTTTGACGTGCTCTTTTCGGTCTGGCCTTTAGCACGATATTCGCTTGATTGGTCGGTTGTTTCAGGGTCGTAAGCATAAATCCAAGTCTCATCTCCCGTAATGATGTATTTGAGCTTGTCCTGATAGTCTGAAACCATTGTTTCACACACATCAACGCGACGACTTTTTTCCAAGAAATTGAGAGCTTTCGGTACCAAACGAGATTTGACTTTTCGTAGGCCCGAATGGTCTTTCAAAATGGTTTTCACAGATCCTTCTGATATTCCGATCATATCAGTAAGGTCTTTAACAGTCAACCGACGATTTTTGAGCACTAACACCTTCACTTTATTGACGTGTTGGTCATCTGCTGACGTCGATGGTCGTCCGGAGCGCTCCGAGTCATCAACACGTTCTCGACCCTCTTTGAAGTCTTTGTACCACTTATAAATATTTTTCTGCGACATGGGCGAATCCCCAAATGTCTTGTGCAACATGCTAAACGTTTCCGCAGCCGAAATTTCATTCCGCAAACAAAATTTGATGGCTCTGCTCTGCTCAATCAAATCAGACATTGTAAAAATCGAATAATGCACTGTTGGTCGTTTGGTAAACACAAGCGTAAATATATTACTGATAATGACATTCACATGAAAGTTGGCCCAGATGTTATTAACAGTGCTGCCAGCTCATGAAAAAAATAACTAGAGCGAAATTTTAATTCCGCAAAGTTTGACAAATAAATTCACCTTACTTTTTGCCCACAGTATTACTTGGCGCGTACACCCTGTTTGGGTGTTCGGCCGAGCTCCTCCTCCCATTTGTGGTCGGCGTCTTGATGTTGTTCCACAAATGGAGGGACCTACAGTTTCAAGCCGACTCCCAACGGCAAATATTTTTATGAGGAGCTTTTTCATGGCAGAAATACACTCGGAAAAAACTATTAGAAAAATGTTTTTTATGGCTCAGTTGCTTTCTCATTTTAGAAATAAATTAATATAATTTGTGTATTCATTTCGTTCCCTAGATGGACAAAATATATTTCGAAAAGAGCTGCCAGTATCAAGAAATCATATTTTGACCACCCTTTACATTCGTAAGTTGAGTAAACAAAATTAAAAGCTCTAATTCTACATTAAAAACCTACACAAAATTGTATCACAGACAACTTCTATTACACTCCAAAAAGTCTAATCTAGCACATCGAATGCATGCATACATACAAAAAAAGGGTATTTCAAAAGGGGCGGCTGGATATAGTTTTAAAATACATCATATAAAAATGAAATACGGCTCTTAACAATTCTATGTGAAAAATGAGATCATTTTAATGTCCGGCATGAGCAAGGTAACAGACTATCATACGAGAATTAAAATTTTCAAGGACTCGCTCACACATCGCATTGAGTTTAGCATTTTCGAACAGAATATTGTGTTTCAGCTCAGGCATCGTTGTTTCGCTGATGCACATAGACTTTTCAAAAAACCCCCGTCTGGTCTGTTAGTCCTTTTTCTATCCTCGAAAGAGCCAGTTTCTTGAAATGTTCTCATCGTAGACTCACTCGGAGCAAAAACCGAATTTTGAGATATGATGTTCGAGCGACCATTTTCGTAATAAGTTTCACCGTATTCTATCGTGAAAATTACACATCTGTCTACTTGGCAAATGTCAAAGATGACATAAAAAGGTACCGTCTAGGAATTATTCACTACTAACATCTAGGCGCCACTTTTGAACGGTTCTTTATAAAGTATTTTGTGTGGCAATAATCGTCTACTATAATTTACCAACGCACAAAAATACTCGTATAAAAATCAATACAATATTATAATTTTTTTTCTTTTTTTTTTGACACAGCAACAATGACAATGCAACTCCAATTCTATTTATGCTGCAATTAATTAGGTGATCGTAAAAATCAATTAAATACTAGAGTTACAACAATACATACAAATGTATGTACACACACACATACATACCTATGTACAAAGAATGACCCAGAAACCCATTTTGTTTAATATGAAGACTTGAGCAACAGAACGAAAACAAAAATAAAACTCAGTTTATTTCTATTTCTGTAGGAAAACAAGTCAAGACTATTCAAAAGCGGGCGATGCCGATGGTGGCAATGATCGAGATCTCGCCGATCATTAAAATCTGTTGATGACTTTGTCGCTGCCGGTGGTGTTAGCTGTTATTCTCGTTGCTGCTATTACTGCTGATCTTAGTTATGATGATGTTGGTGTGTGTTTGACATGAGCCACAACTGTATTTTTATTGCTTAGAGAAAAACCACTACAATTCGTACACAAAATCTAAACATTAAATTTCTTAATGGAAATATCCAAGCCTAAGGTGTTGTACCTATGCAAAAAAAACTACCTATGTATGTGCGTAGGTGAGCGCAAATGATATTATTATAGTGCTTGGATTGTCGAAAGAACAAACAAATTAACAAATCAGTTTTTTTGCCAATCCAAATCGGTTTTTAATAAAGCTTCTACACTAATTATTCACACTCTTGCAAAATTTATGTGCGCCAATACAAAAAACCCCAGGCGGACTAATAATACCTGAACGACCCTATTTTATAGACATCCACTCAAGGATATTTGAGTTAAGTAACTATTGCACAGGGACTTATTTAATTTTAATCATTTTTTTATGAAAATAAAGTTCATTCTAGTACAAAAACCTTAAATTCTATTCAGGAATTCTATTCTAAGAGGGAAGCTCGGTATAGGGATTGGTTGCCACCCATTCGCGAAACGGCGCGTGTGGCGCTCGTCCAATCATCTATACGGAGAGTACCGCACCAACACATTCCCAAGTCAAGGTGTGCATGGAATCTTGGCGAAGATTGAATAGTGCAGGGAATTGAAACATGTACATTGCGAGCGGAGCTTCCCTCTCGAATACCTGGCCGCCTTCGAGAGTAACTGTGTCCTTACCGTGGTAAGGGGCGCTGCCGCGGGGACCCCATTACTTCCCCTTTATACTCGTAGGTTGTGGAGCTTAACGCAGTCAGGCGAAGCAACCGTCAAAATCAGATGATGTCAACTATTAAAGAAAAAAAAAGAAAAAAATCGTACCGCGCTGCGACACAATAGCCTCCTTCGAGGAGGATAACCTACTGGCTTCCAGCCAAGATCCGCCTGAGAAGGTGGAAGCAATTAACTACATGTATTACAACAAAAAACATAAAATCCAAAGGACGAATTGCCTGTTAGGATGCTCTGGACCAAACAGTACACGCATCACTGCAACCCTTACAGGTCATTGGAAGGTAAGGGATCATGCAGCCAGACTCAACCTCCCCTTCAATCCCATCTGCAGAAACTGTCAAGCGGTAGGGGTCAAGGAAAGACATCATCACACGAGAGCAGTGGTAGTAAAACGGTGCTGGTCGCTAATTATGATTATTTCAGTAGAAATACTCAACAACAAAACCATATAAATCCATGCAAATTCGAAAAAAATTTATTTCATACTTTTCAATCAGAATTTTTAGAAAAATTATGAGCAAGCATTTTTATAGTCCAATATTTTGGTACTAACTTTTGGTACTGTAAAAATTCCAAAATTGGATTGAAATAAATTTTCAACCTTCAACCAAGTTCATTAAAGGTGGTAGCACTAGACCAACAATAACGTTTTGTTTGCTTCAAATGTCACGGCAAAAGAAAGTTTAAAGAAAAAGAAAACGAAGGGGTCGAACTACGTTGAAAAGTCGGCATGCATTTGTTGCTAGAATCATACGATGGACGGAACGGATTTTCGTCATTTCATTTACTGCTGACATCTTAATGTACAAAAAACCAAATCAGCTGGTTTACTACATAATATCACTTTTAACAGATTCGCCTTGGATTTGCGTAAGCTCCTCATTCCCTATTAGATTGTCAGATTTCTATAAAATGATTTCAAATAGGGCCTACGTTGTGGGATAAATAATTGTGCAAATTTGCATATTTAACTTCCTGATCTAGTCATAAGGTTAACCGATATTAGGTTCGTTGGTCAAAGTGGTGATTCATCCAGAATCCAACTAGTGATTCCGCACCATTTTGTTGCCACATCCTCGCTACCAACTTGTTTAATAACCTGCATAAGTCAGAGCATTCACAGAGAAAATGGAAAATCGATTCCCTTTTTCTCTGGTTGTTTACAACTGTGACAGTGTGTGTTGTGAGGGATGCCCATTGTGGCTGCTTGTTCCCCAATAGACTAAGCCCCATTTATCACCGCCATGAATCTGCAGGATGCCTGCGTTTCATATTATATTTGTCAGTATCAGATATTTCGGTATCAGACTACCGTAAAGTAGTTCAACCTTGATCTCGATGAATTAGTTCAACCTAATAGAAAAGTGGAAAATATTTCTTGAAGGCGGTATTACAAAACAAAAAGTGGTTCTAAGGGTATTATGCCGTCAACTTGAATGTTATATTCCGATCTTAACACAATTTTACTTACTTGGAAATAGGCTACCCATCTTGTAGAGTTCTGGGAATTGTAAATGCTTAATATTTTGAATTGTTAATCAAATTTTGCATGTTTAATGACA
Organism: Anastrepha fraterculus; assembly: GCA_037575425.1. Lineage (NCBI taxonomy): Eukaryota > Metazoa > Arthropoda > Insecta > Diptera > Tephritidae > Anastrepha > Anastrepha fraterculus. The sequence goes on along the minus strand of JAYXIM010036706.1, from coordinate 133,602 downwards.
GATGGACGATTTTTTCAGTTTATACTCTTAAATTGATTTCGAAGAACAGCCTTCAAAGTTGTTTTAAATTTTAAAGGCACTCTACAAACAGCGACTAGTCAAAACTCCATTACGTCAAAAGAGTACTTTTTGACACAAACGAAGCTAAATCACACTTAACAAAATATGTATGTTGAACTGGTAAAGTTATTAAATTCTCTAAAACTTCAAACACTTCAAAATTTGTCAAACACGCGCATAGAAAGAATATCTAATTTGCTTTAATGCATTTCATTCATTTAACTTACTAAATTATATCTAAGAATAATTTTGATTTTGAGCGCCATTCTTCTTTATACTTTTTGTAATAAAAGTGAGAACACGTAACGTTTATTTTATTTCTTCACTGTTACTCATTTTTAAATAACTTTATACATCTGGTACTGTAACAACTGCTGTACTTGTTTGTTGTTAAACGCTTCGGGCCTATTTCACACTTCTTTCATTATTAAGTTCCAAAAGCAACACTGCATGCAGACACGTGGGTTTAACATATCTGGCGTCTCTGAAACAGCTGTTGATTATTTACCAGTAAACTTTACTAAGTATCATTTGAGTGTACTTCTTTTTCAATTAATTTGTTAATTAAAAACTCCTTTACTATAAAGGTAACACGAAAATGAAAGACCACCAAGGATTCCTCGATGTACTCAAATATCAGTTTCTTTGTTGTCATCCCTTGCACTGCATTGATTGGGAGGTACTCAGTATACTATCTTGGAACTTGTTCAGTATTCAATCCTCGCATTTTAGGCTATACCACTGGACCTTACCTGGGAGCAGCAACAACAGCTGATAGAGCATACATTTTTGCATCCTCTTAATCAACAATATCCAATTAAAATCGGCTATCAACTGAATTTCCTCAAACAGCTGCTGCAGCAATTGGAAAAAAGATATGACGAAGTGCATGACAGCGTATATGAAAGTTACTGTGCTGTACAGCTACGTGTTGCGCAGGATGCAACGGAGAAATATGCTTACAAGCATTACTTACAGCCAGCACTGAGCGTCGCTCTCACACTACGTGAATCCAAAAGCTTTGTGGCGGAGGGAACAACAGGATTATGCAGTTGGCAAGCTTCGATTGCATTAGCTGATTATTTAGTGCAAAATAGCGATATAGTGCGCGAAAAATGCATTCTTGAATTGGGTGCCGGCACTGGTTTATGTGGAATGATTTTGGCACAGTGTTGTGCGGTGCGACATTTATTACTAACCGACGGTAGCCGCGAATGCGTTGAACTGATGAAGGAGAACGTGCGCCGAAATTTCGCAGAAGCTAAAGAAACAAGCAGTGGTAGCTATGTAATAAACGAAAAATTGCTGAATTTGTGTGAGCTGGAATGGGATGGTATTGAGCAAATGGAATGGCCAAGCGCGTTCAAAACGGATGTAATATTAGCAGCAGATGTTGTGTATGACGACACAGTATTCGATTCCTTAACATATGCCATTGACTATGTGTTTAAGATGAAGAGAGATGTCTGCGAGATGTTGCTTGCTGCAACGGTAAGAAATGAGCACACGCTACAAAAGTTTCTCAATATGCTAGGTAAACATTTTAGTTTTTTTTCTTATAGCATTACAACTTTATTTTATTTTAAACCTTATTATTTTCAGTTTCATTGCAATTCCAATATGCCGAGAGGGAGGTGATACCTTTGGATAGGTGCAATTTTTACTGGGATCGCACGACACCTGTCAAAATATTCCATATAACGCGCCAAAGCTAGCCGCTATAGAATAGTCAGTTAGCTTCATTTCACCCTTCGTTGGGCACCCGGGTCTGGCCTGACTTTTTCGACTTTGGACGTGAATTAAAAATATTTCTATTATGGCGGACGACTTGAGCTTCCAGGTAGCTGACTAAAATTTAATTTTCTATCGATTTACGTATATGTTTGGCGGAGCTCCTCGTCCTATTTGTGGTGTGCCTCTTGATGTTGTTCCACAAATGAAGAGACCTACAGTTTCAAGCCAACTCCGGACGGCAGATATTTTTATGAGGAGCTTTTTTCATGGCAGAAATACACTCGGAGGTTTGCCATTGCCTGCCGAGGGGCGACCGCTATTAGAAAAATGTTTTTATTAATTTTGGTTTCACCGAGATTCGAACCAACGATCTCTCTGTGAATTCCGAATGGTGATCACGCACCAATCCTTTCGGCTACTGCGGCCGCGATCGATTTACGTATATAACCTTTTAAAAAGAATCTTCGAACAGGACGAGAAAAGTCCAGACCCAAGTGCCCAACCGAAGTTTTCAAAAAAGGCGTCCGACGGGGGCTTAAAACTAGCATTTATTTATTTAAAAAATATGATTTATTTCAATAATTAAATAAGCCTTAACAAAACTAAGTATAAATTCATGTCATAATATATTTTAACGTTTATAATTTACTGAACTCAATAGTGGGCATGCGCACTTATCGTTGGAATAGATCCATCCTGCAGGCATGTCACATCCAGTTGCTCAATCTCATGTTGCTTAAAGATTATGCCTAATAAATCGTATTGTATTTCGAAGAGTGTCATGCAATGTGTACGCGGCACTTTTACGCCCACCACGAGCGCAACCAGCGCTGTGATTATGAGGTACACAAATCCCTGCGCCATAATTGTACTTTCGTCTGTTGCGTAGAAAAAGGAATTTTTAGAATTTGACACAAAATAGTAATACACCACACTGGTGCTAGTCAATTTGGCCAAATAAGACACAAGGAAAAGCAACTCAGTAAAGCGGAAATGTGTAACTTCCACAAGTGAAATTTGTAAATTTGAAAACGACATGCCGAAGAAGAATAGTATAAACCATAACGGTACTGTCGTATCCACTGAACTGCAAATGATCATACTCAAAATACAGAGTATAATAAGGCAAATCTCATTGGCTACAAATGTGACTTTCACACTGAAGAACACCACAATCAGAACGCACACAGCTGAACCGCCGAAAACCACCCACAGCATTGCATCCACATTGTCCACGGCAGTCAGGCGTATAGCTGGATTCAATACAAACCAAAAAATAAAGTACACAAAGAGCGCATACTGTATAGCTTCGGTGAAGAGCACCACCAATGTGACGTTCCACTGTTGATTCTTGGTAACATAAAGAAACTTGACACGTTTAATGATGTCCTTGCGTTTGTCAAAAATGCTGCCATTCGAATTCGCGATACGAAATTCGTTATCCAAAATATTTTGACAATCAACGATGCCCAAATAGTCCATCACCTTCAAACCTATAAGCACAGCTAAAATCACAATGGAAATCGCAAGGTAGACACCAGCAAAAGGTACATAAAGCCCATCCGGTACTTTGGCAGTTGTTACATCGACATTATCGTCCGATTGCGTGTAGCTGGTGCCGATAAGGCTGACGGCCAACGCAGCGCCAAGCAGAAAGATGGAAAATGCAAGCGTCAGCATTATAGAACGGCTGCGCTTATGAAGTGTGGTGTGCAAGAAACTCAAGCCAGCTATGTAATTTAAACTGTACGCGAGGTATGAGATGAATGCGCCGGCAGTATCTGAAAAGATATCAAAAAACCAGAAGGTAAATATCTATGTTCATATGCATGTAAATATATGAATATATGTATGTGCGTATGTGCATGTAAAATCGTAGATAAAGAGGATTATTGCTATCTAATTTCAATAAAAAGCTACGCGCCAGTAATTTTTTTTTGCTCAAACTGATATGGCTGAAATTGAAAAACTGATGAAAATAAATAAAACTGTGCTATACAGAATATTTTATGGTGGAGTTCATCGATCGATCTAAACAGGGGCTTAGTGAAATATGCGAGTTGCTTCGTAAGGCGCGCGTAACGCTGGTACGATTAGGAAAAAGACATTGCAGCGGGTTAAACTCTATCTTGTCCGATATACCAAAAATGACGCGAGCTATTTTAGCCGGCTGTTCACACTGCATCCTCCGGGCGACAGAACCAAACGTCGTGTTACCAGAAGGCTGCACAAACTGACGAACGACAGTGCGCCACTTACCTTCTCCGGTGATGAGGTTCAGGGGGCCATCAACAAATCGAAAACATCGAAAGCCATTGGCCCTGACGGACTTAACGCGCTGATGCTGAAGCATCTGGGACCCCTGGGAGTAGGATATCTCACAAGGGTCTTCAATTTGTCTCTGGCCACTCTCATCATCCCTGACAAGTGGAAAGCAGGGAGAGTGGTCCCACTATTGAAACCTGGGAAACCCGCCAACCAAGGGGAGTCTTATCGGCCGATAACTCTCCTTTCCCCAGTAGTGAAGACACTTGAGGCCCTCCTACTCCCACTCTTCACGACACACCTGGCCCCAGCCCCACATCAGCACGGATTCCGACGAGTGCACAGCACCACCACGGCACTCACCGCCATAAACGCCCAGATAAATCGCGGGCTTAACCAAAACCGCCCCTGCGAGAGGACTGTCCTAGTAGCGTTGGACCTAAAGAAGGCTTTCGATACAGTCAGCCATTCCACGCTACTAGATGATATTTATCAGTCGACACTCCCGCCAGGGCTGAAGAGGTGGTCCGCGAACTACCTGAGCGGTCGACACTCGTCAGTGATTTTTCGAGATCAAATGTCAAAGCAGAGGAAGATTAAGCAAGGCGTACCGCAGGGTGGTGTCCTTTCACCCTTGCTTTTTAACTTCTACATCTCGAAGCTCCCCCAACCACCAGCGGGAGTTTCCCTGATCTCATACGCTGACGATTGCTCGATAATGGCGTCGGGCAATGACATCGATGGCCTGTGTTCCAAAGTGAACAACTACCTCACCGACCTTTCTCGCTTTTTCACTGCGAGGAATCTCCAACTTTCCCCCACTAAGTCCACGGCGACCCTATTTACCACCTGGACAAAGGAGGTCAAGCTGTCCCTTAAGGTAAAAGTCGATGACACACCAATTCCGACTGTGAATAACCCCAAAATTTTGGGTGTAACCTTCGACAGCTTGCTCTCCTTCTCTGCGCATACAACCGCAATTGCCACTAAAGTCCAAAATCGCAACAAGGTCCTCAAATCGCTGGCCGGCAGCACTTGGGGCAAGGACAAAGAACTGTTGCTTTCGACATTTAAGGCAATTGGCCGGCCGGTTCTTAACTACGCTGCGCCTGTCTGGTCGCCTGGCACTAGTGATTCGCAGTGGACAAAGCTGCAGACATGTCAGAATACCGCCATTCGGACAGCGACCGGGTGCCTCCTGATGTCACCTTTACAACACCTGCACAACGAGGCACAAATGCTCCCAGTTGCGGAGCACAACAAATTGCTCAGCAAGCAGTTCCTGCTGGGGTGTTACCGCAGGTTTCACCCCTGTAGACACCTGCTTGAGCCCGAGCCGCCTCCCAGGCACGTCAGGAGACATCTCCTCGACTACGCTGACGAACTCCAGGACAAAACTAACCGAGACCTACTGGACAGGACAGTATTCAGACAGTCAATAAACGACATTCACCGGGAGACCGTTACCACCTTCATGAACTCCCGTCCTGTGAATGCCGTAATCGGAGTCCAACCACCACCCATTGCAGATGAAGAGCTCCAGCTTCCCCGTGAGACTCGTGTAACATTGGCACAATTACGTTCTGGATATTGTAGCAGGTTAAACTCCTACCTATCCAGAATCGACCCCGACATACCAAACACATGTCCGGCATGTGAAGGGACCCCGCACGACACTAACCACCTCTTCACATGCCCCCTCAATCAGACTCATCTAACCCCCTCTCCCTCTGGACCCAACCTGTCGAAACAGCATGTTTCCTGGGCCTACCCCTAGATGAGCTAGACGAAGATGACAGATGATATACCTACACTGACAGGGCTAGCTACGCTGTTAAAAACAAAAACAACAAACAACGCGCCTACCCATGGTTTAAATATTTATAAGTATAAGAACTCAAGGTCTATCAAGCAACTCAACTGCAACTAAGTATTAGGTTAGGGAATAATTTCGTAGCGTTTTTACCGAAAACTTATTTAAGGGGATATATGTACATATATGGAAGTATGGAAGAAAATTTTCAACATCGAGCGCAAAAAATAAAAATATATAATCAAAGTTGTCCGGCATGTTATGTAGTAGTCGTAGCATCGCCTAGAAGCTAAAACATAAAGCAGTTTTAAATTATTTGCGCAAAGCTGGATTCGAAAAGAAGCTCGACGTTTGAGTTTTTTTTTGGGTTTTTATTAACGAAATTTATGAAAGATTGTTGAAGTGTTTAAGGACTTTGCGCCATCAATTAGTACAGTAGAAAGATGGATTGCTAAATTTAAACGTGGTCGTACAAGCCTTGAAGACGATCCACGTCAAGGGCGTCGAAGAACAGCAACAACACCAGAAACCGTAGAAAAAATTTAGGATATCGTATTGGTCAATCGTCGATTGACTGGAAGAGGTTTAGTAGAAGTCCTAGGCATCTATTGGGTGTCAAGGCACAATGGGTGACGTACTCGCTAACAATGGAACGAAAACACATTCGAATGCGACTTTCTCAGCAACATTTAGAGCGTTTTCGAAAGGACAAAGTGGATTTTGTGCGTCGGTTCATCACTATGGATGAGACTTGGGTCTATCACCATCTTTCTAAATGAAAACAAGATGCTAAAGAGTGGTGTGAACCTGGTTCTTCGAGTTCGAGTTCGTGTCCAGAAATCGGCCAAGAAAGTGTTAGCATCAACTTTTTGGGATGCGAAAGAAATTTTGTTTGTGGATTACTTGCAAACTGGTAAAACAACAATTTCTGATTGTTATTTTGACCTTTTAGACCAACTGAAGAAAAAAATTCATGGAAAAAGGCTGAGTTTGAAAAATAATTTCAGGACAATGCACCGTGCCACAAGAGCATTTTCACAATGGCTAAAATCCATGAATTAAAGCTCAAATTGTTAGAGCATCCACCGTATTCACTAGATGTGGCCCCTGGCGACTTCTATCTGTTTCCAGACCTAAAAAATGCATGCGTGGAAAGCGTTTTTCATCAAATGATGCGATCATAACAGCTGTGGACGCGTACTTTGCAGCCCTTCCAAATTCTCACTTCAGGGAAGGAATTCATGAATTGGAATTTCGTTGGAACAAGTGTATTGATGTTGAGGGAAACTATACCGAATAATAAACCATAAAATTGTTTTTTTCTTATCGAACCGCAAAACTTATTGAACAACGTTGTATTTATCAAGTCTCTTGAAAAAGCCACTAGGTTGTTTACGAATATCTGCGCTACACACTGGTCGTATATGTGTATGATTATTTCTATATTTAAGTTTTGATTTGTTTATTGATGTTTATACTCCGTGCCTCAAAAAATGGTTTAGGAGCTTATCGGAGATGGAGGCAACAGTAATGAAAAAATTCCTAATAATTTATCGCCCGTTCAAAAGTGGATTAAAAGTTTAGGGCCTCCAGCTACATGACAAGGGGAACACCTTGAATAGTGAATAGTTTATATAATTCAATTATCTACATACAGGGTGATCCCCAGAAGGTACTAGTTTTTGAACCATAGGTATGCGATTGCAATTAACACAATCCACTGACAATCGCTAAGAGTGGTTGGATTGAGGTTTGGAAATCTATTTTCTGTAGCCATATAGGAGGCATGGATTTAAAAATAAAAAACAAACTGTAGCTGCTATACAAGAAGTACAGTGATCGTCAGTTGTTAAGCGTTAAGCCATTGCTTTCAATTGTATGTAGTATCTCTCGCTTTTTTACAAAAAATCTGTCTTTTTACGCGTAATGGAAAGATTTCTATAACCAAAATTTGTAATCTATGGCCTACTGTAAAAAAACGCTGAAATGGTCTACTCATGATGTGCATTCAGAATTATTGAGTGGTCCTTCTGGCAAAAAGCCTGGTAGACAGTGATATTAGCAACACATCGCATATATTACGTATGTTAGTGCAAGCATACAAGATAGCGCAAAATTAATCAAACATATTTTCAAAAACACTGAATACTGTCCACGATGAAAGCGCAGAGATGTTTGACATTAGAACGGGACGCAGTTCTAACAGATATATAGGTATGGATCCGCCATATCTTTCAGAGATAACAACGGCTGTTCAAACACTGACAAGGCTAATGACAATGAGGGTATCCCTACTGACTTTTTCAAGGTTGATGCCGAAGCATTTGGTCAGTTGCTGCTGCCATTGTTCCAGCAAATTTGGAAAGTTGAAGAAATGCCCAATGAATGAAAATAAGCAATTATTATCAAGATTCCGAAGAAAGGCGGCCGCAAAAATGTGAGAACTGGCGCGGAGTATCAATACGCCCATCAATCTCTAAAATATTGACTCAGATTATGTTAGGACGAATACCAACTCCACTAGACAAGCTTATGGGACTTAATCAAATTAATTTTAGACCTGATCACTATTGCATCGAAAATATTCATATCGTTAGGATCTTTATAGAGCAATCTGCTGAGTTCAATTCGCCTCTTTATTTGGCTTTTATCGATTTTGCAAAAGCATTTGATGCTTTAAGGCGTGACATAATCTGGTCCGCTCTGTCCGCAAGAGGTGTTTCCGATAAAATAATCGACATCATCAAAAATATCTACAATGGGTCTTGCTGCCGAGTTATGCATGATGGATTAACTGTCCTTCCCCATACTTTTCATAACTGCCTAGACATGGTTCGGAAACGTGCAACAGAAGTGGCGTAAACTGAAAGATAAATCAAGAACAAGGGGACAAGGTGATAAGGTGATAAGGGGACAACGTTTTTGTTAGTAATATATATATATATATATATAATTGGCGCGTACACCCTTTTTGGGAGTTTGGCCGAGCTCCTCCTCCTATTTGTGGTGTGCGTCTTGATGTTGTTCCACAAATGGAGGGACCTACAGTTTCAAGCCGACTCCGAACGGCAGATATTTTTATGAGAAGCTTTTTCATAGCAGAAATACACTCGGAGGTTTGCCATTGCCTGCCAAGGGGCGACCGCTATTAGAAAAATCTTTTTCTTAATTTTGGTGTTTCACCAAGAATCGAACCGACGTTCTCTCTGTGAATTCCGAATGGTAGTCTCGCACCAACCCATTAGGCTACGGCGGCTGCCAAGTAGTTAGTAATTCCTTTAGCGAAATGCAAGAAAGATCTTCAAACATGTCAAAATTTAAAATTTAGCCATAAAGGTAACACAAATAAGACCAAGTCTTTGCGAATCAATATAAGCAACAAGACACAATTCGAGTTAGATGAAGAAATAGTAGAAGATTTAAAAGAACTTGAGTATCTCGGCAGCATCCTTACCCCTGACGGTGGTACAGCGTCGACAATTCAGTGTCTGGTCGAATAAAGCGCTTAAAAGGATAACGAAAAATTGAATATTTGATGCCTGCGTAAAATCGGTAATGAAACCTGGCATTTAAAACAAATGGGGGTCGCGAACCATCTCTCACCAACGACTATGGCAATTGACAAGCCAAAGCCAATTGAAAAGTAGATCATGCGTAGAAAACACAAATGGGTTGGACACACACTGAAAAAGAATCCAGACGAAATAGCTTACTCAGGTTTACTGTGGAACCCTCAAGGTACCGGAAATAGGGGCTAGCCTAAATTGACTTGTCGGAGGTGTGTTAATAAGGAGACCAATAAATCATTTAACGCATTAAAATATCTTGCAAAAAACCGTGATTTGAGGAAATCTTTAATAGATAGACTAAGTTCTTAGTTATGATTTCGATTGCTATTTTAGAACATTTTTAATAATCGCAAGATTTATAATTTTTGCAAATGGTGTCGTACGCCAATCACTTTTGATACTTCTAAACAAGACAGCTGCAGTACACAAACAAACCAGTTATAGAGCGCATAAAGGTTAAATAAATATTTCCCAAATATTTCGCAAAATATTTTTTTTATTTAGTTAAAAAGTTATTGACAAACAAAATTGGATGGTTAATTTTGCGCCAGCTTATATATGGTACGTAAGCTAGTTATGTTGGTTTTTTTCTGCTTCAAAAAATAAAAAAATAATAACTTTATTTAACTCAAAAAAATATATATACATATTAGGGCGGGTCGATTTAAAAATCGGTCATTGCTCTGCGAAAATCGTATTCTAGGGATCAAAATAAGAAACTTTGCCGAAGGAACCATACCTCTAAAACGAGTTCTGATGTCCCCCAATTTGGGTCTAACGAAAAATCCCACTTTGACCCATTTAGAGTGCTCCAATCGAGTCCAAATGTATGACCGATCCCCACTAACTTTGGACGGCCGACCCACCCAGGCCAGTGGCACACCCCCTGGAAATCCCCTGGGGGATACCCCATACAATCATTTCAAAATATCACCATTTTTGGCCTTTACATGAGAAAAGACACTAAAAAGTTCGACCCAAATTGGGGACATCAGAATTCGTGTTAGAGGTATGGTTCCTTCCGCAAAGTTTCTTATTTTGATCCCTAGAATATGATTTTCACAGAGCAATGGGCGATTTTTTTGCATCCCCACAAATCGACCCGGCCTAATACATACATATATAAATTTTAAATTTTTTACAAATTGAGCCCGGGTGCACAGTGGGTATTAAATAAATTAAAATATTGCATTGCATTTAAAAATTCTTACAAAGAAAAGTGGATCTACAACATAAAACGCACCCTGTATTTATCCACGGTTGAGTGACTCACTGTATATACATACATACACACACACGCACAAAATGCGCCGATTCTTTTAAAGTTCTTTACCACGGAAAAAGCGTCAAGTGTTTGCCAAATCAATTAATACCAGCCGCGCAGATAAGAAAAGATTATTAACCCAACGTCAATGATATACAGACACCCATACATGTATGTATGTATGTAAGTAAATTTATTAGAGTACAATCGAAACGATGAATAGTTGAATAGTGATAAATTAGATACTTAGAAATTTATTTAATGGCCCTCAGGTGGATATTCGTAAAAAGCAATATACCAAACCTTTGACCCTGAAACGCCTATATTGAATATTTTTATTTACTTAATCTACTATTTGCTATCATTTACGAGTAACAACAAAGAGGTGTTAGAGGTATCGCTACATACGAGTACTTACCCATGCCGTTGGCAAAGTAGAAACAACTGGCTAATAAATTACTAACACCAGCAGTCAATAGAAGCGGGATGTGCCAAAAAATGATGCGCCCCTTGAAGATTTTCACCAAAAACATGATCATGGCAATAACGAAACCGCTGCAACCACCAAATATCATTGGGCCATATTCGATGAGCCCCGCATTCACTGTGCGCTCGGCGATCAGTGAGCAAATTGTGTAGCCGAACAAGAGGCCGCATGGCAAGAAGGTTAAGCACACTAGAAGAATGCAGTTGGAATTTTTATTTAATTTTTAATGCACTTAACTAAATAGTTTTTATTTAATTTGTATTTTGTGTTTTCTTATTATTTTTTAACTTCTCTAAAATTTTTTATTTTTTAAACATTTTTCATTTTGCTTTTTATTACATTCCACATACCTACAAAAGTCGGCACATACAAAAAGAATTGATTTACGAAATTCTCCCACAAATTTGACAATTTCCGCGCCATTTCCAAAGTTTTGCCTTCACAAGGTCAGTGATCAGTAAACAAATTATTCACAAACAATTTAAGAATTTCAATGCATTGCCCACTGCAGCTTTCTGCTCAATCGTTCAAATTTCACGCCCACTTACATTGACCACGTTATACTCTGTGACATTGCCTCCAATTACCTTCCTCCGGGTGACGCCGCGCACTGAGTTGCAAATTGCTCACACTGGGCACGGTCCGTGTTGATGCTTTTTTCTGTGCCCAACCTTTTGTTTTTGCCATGATAAATTCTGATAAAGTCTGCTACCAATTGCGATAAGATAACGATTGTTTGACTCATGTGAGAGAGCATAAAGACAAGGAATTTTGCTCACCTGAATGGCCAGCTGGAAAAACTAAGCTACCGAAGCATTTAAGAATTTGTTGATGTTGTATTCTTTTTTATATTATTATTTATTATTTCCTAAAGTTGACTAATTGGTGTTTTTTTTAATGCAGAGCTGTTGATATGCATGCATATATAGGTATACATACATTCTGTCAAAAAAGTACCGAGAATTGATCATTTATGTATAAAGCCAGTTTAAAGGGATTGTCGAAACTAACAAAAGAGTAATAGGGGAACCAAAGCAAATCTATTAAAGGTGGTGTCGCTAGGCCAACTGATTTGTCTTTATCCTGCAAGTCCAAGCCGGGTACATGCGGATATCAGCATGAAATGAGGAAAAGTCGCATGATTCTAGCTCCAACTTCATGGCGGCTATGCAACTTAATTTGTTCTTTTCTTCCTATTTTGCACTTGCTTTTGTCGTGATATTTCTAATGTACAAAACGTATTCTGAATGCGTTTGTGGGAAAGCGGCTTCGTTGGCTGGGTCATGCCATCCGAATGAATACAAACGCTCCGGCTCTGAAAGTATTCGATGCGGTAACAGCTGGTGGTAGTAGAGGAAGAGGAAGGTATCCCGCGTTGGAAAGATCAGGTGGAGATGGCTTCACTTGGCGTGTCCAACTGGCAACGGTTAGCACGAGAAAGAAACAACTTTATTAAACTTACCCAAAATTGCTTATGCGGTTATCCCGCCAATCAAGAAGAATAAAAGTATACGGCAATTAAAAGAACAAAATACATCGGAAAACACTTGCAAAAGCCCTCATAGATTTACAGCACAAGAACGCACCAACTCACAACGTTATCATTGTGCACTAGGTTCTGGTGAAAAACTGAATAAACATCATTGAAAAACTATCATACCCAGCTGAATAACCGACTCACTCTTTTCTCAGTCCAAAAGTCAGATTACTACTTCAATCCATCTACTTTCAGTCAATAAAATACTTAAAAGGGAACTCACGTCGAGAACCGAAGTCGATTCCGGAAACTGCGTTTAAAAAATGTCTTGCTAATTGGATTACTCGTTAGATGGGCATGCAATCTCCTTAAGGAGATTATGCCTTCTGCTATTCACAGTAGCTCATCCGGCGCTTTTAAGAAACTTTTAAGATGATACTAGGCTGAGTTGAGCGTATACAGGTATGCCTCTCTTCCAGCCGCACTTTGTATACTTCTTCCTCTCGATATGGCATTACATTTGAGGAGCAAGTGTGATGATGCTTGTGGAGACGAGTCACAGAGTCATCAAGAGTTCGCCCCCTTAGTATTAAAATAGCCTATAAATTTGTTGATGTTTTGAGAAAATGAATTTCAAACTTTTTGTCGAAAGTAGCTCTCACTCAAATCTCGTTATGTCTGTAAATATTTATTATTTTTTTGACCCACTTTGTGGAACTAGAATTTGACAAAATTTTGACCACATATAAAATCGACGATGGAGAATCCAAAAATTCAATAAAAAATAATAGCCTATGAGCACACAGGCATAAGGGGACGAGTTGTTAAATGAAATCCGGAGCTTGTGCAGATGACTTCGCAGATTGCAGTGGCCAATGAGAATGGCTGTGAGTACTCACAATTTGTTCTTAGAGAGGGTCATTCGTTGTTCGTTTTAAGATTATAATAGGGCTAGGGCGCAAACGTGCAAGGTCGCGAGATCTTTCTGACCACGGGTAGATCGGCGGCGCTCAAGAGAACTTCTAAAGCTAACATAGCCGCAGCTCTCGAATTTGATAAGTATCCTTACCGGGCATTTTCCGTTAGGTGTCGATGCGGTGAGACTTGGGATTGCTGCAAGTTTTTTCTGCAGTGGGTGTCAGGAAGACGAGGAAATCATCTAAGCAACTTCTTCTCAGCTGCCCTGCCCTCGTCGGGCAAAGATTTATATATCTGGGCTATTACTTTTTCGCTACACTTGCTGATGTTACAGATTTAAATATCACACACCTGGGGAAACTCATCAGTAGCTCGAAGCGGTTAATACGAACGCAAATAGACACTGTTGGTCGTGATCCCCTAATCCAAGGCCTCTTATTCCTTTTTCCACATATATGTTTCTTTTGCTTCTCCTTTCCCCCCCTGTATGGTATCACAACGGACGAATTTTGAATATTTGTCTAAGTGGACCCCTCGCAAGGGCAGCCTTTTATCGTGCGTAAGAATATTATACTCTCCCAATAAGAACTTTGCTTAGCGCAGTTCCACAGCTTTCCTCCATTGATTTGCCAGATTGAGTCCCATAGCTGTGATCTCCTCTTCTGTACTATTTTTAATGCTATTTATGCCTACCACCACCCAGAAAGGCTCAGACTCCATTAGTTTTGAGATCATAGCCTATGTATCGTGTTCATTAGCTACCTCATTAACGACTTTGCCCAATATAATCTGAATGAAATTGCGCGCCTCTAGCCATTTGATTAACCTTCAGTGCATACTCATTGTCGCTTTTAATAGAAAACCGCTTTTGTCTCTGCAAAATTACCTCCACACACACACTGATGGCATACACTTCCGCTTGGAAGAAGTTGGATTATTCGTTAGCATTATTTAATTTCGAAGGGGACCTGCTTTGAAGGCGATGGAATAAATTTGAGTGAATAATAAATTTGTTGTGTTCGATTGACAAATTTCCGGTACTTTTTTGACAAAGTGTATATGTATACGCATATATGTGAAAATTTGTACTTTTCAGCTCCTTTTCCAACATTTACCCCATCATTTATAACAATCAAAGTAAAAATGTACCTACTCACTTATCAGACGCGGTTTCAGGGGAGTACCCTGCAGTTGTGACTCATTTGTGCAAATTGATTGCATATTAAGACGTAACGCCACTACAGAATTTTCGAAATCCCAATTTTTTATAGACCCAAAAGATGCTTTGAACTCTCTAGAACATGAGGCTAAAAATCTAATTCATAAAAAATTGCTCAATGAAATTCGGCGATACTGGCACCCAGTTTCAGTAAATCTTTAGTATACAAGTTTCAAAGCGACCTATGTAGGAGATTTTCAACACACATACCTTGGCAGCTTTGATTAGTAAAAAAGTAAGTGATTAGTGATAAAAGTAACTATCATATAATTAATTTATTATATTTATTTGTTGTATTTAATTATATTCGTTTGACTCGCCACAACTAATCGGGTACCATTGGTTTGTGATAAAGCATATCAAGATAAAGAATGTCACCACCGGGTGTACCGTTGAGAAACGAAAATTAAGTATTTAATTGAAAAGTACTGATTTTTTCATTCTAATAAAGATATGATATTGGCGGTTGCTATAGCCAAATGGGTTTTGGAGTGCGTAGGTTCAAGTCCTCGTGCATGAAACAGAAAAATGACAGAAACTATATTTTTTTTTAAAGCAGTCGACCCTCGGCAAACAATGGCAAACCACCGAGTTTATTTTTGCCATGAAAAATCTCCTCATAGCTAAAAAATATCTGCCATTTGGAGTCAGCTTAAAACTGCAGGTCCCTCCTTTTGTGGATCAACAAAGACAGAAGTGAATGCGCCAATTATTTATGTTTTTATTATCATGTCGTGGAGACCCTTTGATATAGTGTCAGCTTAACTACATCAATGGTGCTACATATTTTGTATTTCAATTGAATACTCGCTCTTGGATTGTTGACTCAAGCCCATCCATTGTAAAAAAACTCACTGAAAATAATCTAGCTGCGCAAACTAACGATAACTTTTAACTTGTATCGAGGACAACTAACGGTCGGAGAAGGTAAGATAATTTTAAGGGTGGAGATACAATTGAGAACCTTGAACTTGTTCAAGTATACAAATACCTTGATTTTAAGAATTAAGAAGCGTTACCAATCTGATAGTAAGTCCAAGCTTATGGAAAAATTTGATATATAGTTAAAGGCATCTTAAAAAGTGAGCTGACAAATGCAAATGCCATGAGTGCCATTAACATTTAGTTAAAGTTAGGTTTGGTTAGATTGTAGAGGTTGTCCACTATGGCACACGTTCAAGCTCATAGCCCATTTCAATAACTGCCCTGTTTGTCTGACGAATGACACTCACGAAAGCCCGAGGTAACGCTCACGGCGATATCAGACGGGAAAAAGTCGAGACTAACAAATTTGATATCGCATTCATCAGGTGTTCCTGTTGCTACAAAAAGCGAGCGTCTATTGCTTCGCTGCTTCGATGACATAAATCCTCCTAATGTGAAAAGGAGAGAACCCTGAACGGAGGATTCGATTGTCGTCAATAGACACAAACGCGGCGCAGATAAACATATAAGAGAACGACCCTATAGCAGGAAGCTGGCCACAAATATGGTGGACCTACACGTGGATGAATAGAATTGGTCCACTTCATAGACGCCGTTCTGGGCCCCCCCGAAGTAATGCAGAAAGTAGTACTGGGAAGGGAGTCTCCCCAGGAGAGGAGCATTTAGTGACCCACGACCCAACGCAATAGATGACGGTCGCTTTAAGTGCGAAGGCATTTTGAAGACTACCTCACCCACATAAAAAAAAAAAACTAAAAAGAGCATTTTAGTGACGCGTAGGAAACTTATGGCGGCGCCTCCAATATCAAAAAAAGCATATAAAACAATTTCCGTAGAAATTAGAGCTTTCTCCATCTTTGTTAGAGCATAGTGAAGGGCTCTTTCCGTAGATTTTCCTTTATTATATGCAATCTGAGATTGTATGATTGTTGTTGTTTCCAATTTCTCCCTAATATGACGATCTACTAATCCTTCCATAGTTTTCTAGAAAAAAGATTTAAGATTTATTAAGAGAGCTGAAAAGATATGGTCCTTGCCTGGTGCCTTAAAATACTGAAAGGACCTAGTGGCCCAGCAAACCATGTCGGGAGCAAAAATTACTCCGGGCAACCTCCAAGCTGCTTTATTTAACACAGACCTTTTGTCATTTTGAGCCCAGTCATCTGTTACCGATGCTTCTGATGAACCCGGAAAGTGTACCTGAAGCAAGTATTCTAGAGCATCCTTCCGGCTTTTTATGTATGACTACTCCTCTACATACGTTCATATTTGATGGTTCCGTGTATCACTGCATATAACTAGGGTCAAAAGTTGGAACTTCGTTTCTACAGCCTGCTCGGTCTGAAAAATTAGCTAAACATTTCTAACCAAAGTGGGCTTCTTCAGGCATTGAATTCGTCCGAAATTTTTGCAATACAGGGATTTTTTCCTAAATTATCGTCAGGTAACAGAATACATTTTATAAACTCCTTATGTACCCTAGTAATATTAATCAAATGATTTATTGATACTTTTCTAAAGAATATTTCACACTTATCCTTTGATTGCCATTCAAACTATTAAGACAAAGCATTTTATTGTAAATTAACTTATTTTCAACATCACTAAAAAACTTTGTGGTAATAGTCGTCATTCATTTTAGTCTTAGAAGATATATTTTTGCACACGTAAAATGTCCTTCCACATTTCAATGTGTAAATTATAATAGAAAGTCTTACTATACAAGCTGTCCATTGAGCCCAACTATTCTCCATAAAAAGTGCCATTTGCTGAACCAATGCTCGGCAGCCGTTCACACACATTTGACCCCTCCACCTTGTCTTCCGACTCCTTTGGATACTGCTGATACACTCGGTTGCCATCCAACTTCACACATTTCACATCTTCTGGTTGCAGATCGTGGTACATAAAAAAGTGGGTATTCCACGGACCAATTTGCGGCGCTGTCACTGCTTTTTTCCTATTTATACCCATCAGCTTATTCCGCATATCAATGAGGCCACGTGAGCGCGGCATAAATATCAATACCAGCACTATGCTTACTGCAGTCAAAAGTATATTGAATATACCGATTCCCAGTAGTTCGTGCCATGCATCATCGGCCTTCGTCTCATACTTTAAGACCTCCAACACAAACAGTTCGATTGCGAAGGCCACCGCTAAAGCCAGTTCTGTGTAAAGCAATGGCGTACATTCGAGAACAAGCTGAAAAGCCACACTGGAGTATACACCAATACAGATATAATAAAAGCATAGAAAGTAGAAGCAGTTCTCTGTGGAGTTATCGACATAAACACCCAATATCGCAGAGAGTGCGGTGATTTTGATTACACCAAACATCAGATACACTAGTTTGGGTTTATAAAGCACCATCAAAATGCAGCCTGCCGCACAGCCAAGGGTATAGAGTAGGCATGGCCCATACAAATATTGAGTACCCATGTAGCCAAAGGTGGAACTCCAAGCTAGTTGCAGATATGACGAAGAATATATAAGCGCACGCTCCAGCACCAAAATCGCCGCGAAACCCACTACCAACCATTGCCGGTTGCGCGTCACAAAGAAATCATTCCTGCCCACAAAGAGCGCATAAATCGACTTATTCGGCATGAACACTAATTTTTCCTCATTCAACAAATTCAGCGCCACATCATAGGACACTTTGTAATCGTACAAACCGAAATATTGCAATATCTCGTTGATCACCACTCCGGCCAGCATGAACAGCGTGATGCCCATGTAAATCCAACCGCAATAAATAGCTTCGAATTCGTTAAATATGCTGAAGCCCACAGTGAAGCCACCGAAGTAGAGAGTGTTGCCGAGAGCCACGCGCGCAGGTCGAAGACCTGCCGAGGAGCTGCGTATGCTGATGTAACTATAGCAGGGGATAAGCGTAGTGCCGATGCCGATGAAGCCGAAATAGAAGCCAATATCTGCATGAGAAATAAGCTGTGTACTTGAACAGCTTCAAATTGTGCTCATTTATTGCCGTTAGCTACATACCCAAATTGTCTGTCAACATGAAGCAAGCGCTGATAACAAAGCATATCAAACCGTAGAAGATTACGTAGAAGTGATCGTAGCTATATTGGCGTTGCATATATTTCCTCAATGTCAGGCCACCCGCCAATGCCACAGCTATGATGCCACCGAGCACTGCATACCAATGCGTCCAGAGGTTGTCGTAGACGTAGGCATATTTGCCGTAGTAGCCGAAAAAACAGCCACTCGCGAATAAGCACAAATAAACTGAAATAAGCAAATTTAATCAGATTCTATAGAGAGTCGCCCCTATCAGCTCCTGCGCATACCCAAAATGTCTGGAAAGTGGTACATTTTTGCGTACAATAGTTTTCACACCTACTCTTCTCAAAGCTTCCGAGCTGATTGATTGCCTTTACTATTTCTATATTCTTAAATTGATGACAAACTCATCATTTTTTCTTATGTGTTGAGATAAAAGAACGGAATTTAGAAGACGTTATCTTTGACTCGAGAAAACAGTGTAATTGGAGAGAGTTATGTGACAGTTCTACTTTGTAAAAACCAAGCATTTTAGTTGATAGAAAATTAATTAAAAGAGTAATGAGTTCTGCGGGCCCTTTGTACATCTCGCCATTAAAGTGAGCTTTGCTAAACGAGTCCATAACTTAAATTAATTTCACTGCAATTTAAGCCTAACTAAAAATTTTAAAGAGCGCATCAATTAAGCCTTAAATCAATGTATTGACTAGCTGGCTTAGAGATATATTGAGAGAACGAAAATGTATTTATTAACGTGTTAAGGTGAGCTGCAATGGTAGAGGTCCAGGCACCCAATTAAAACTTGTGGTATTACAGGGAACGAGTTAGCTGATAAACTGGCTAATGAAGGCTCTACATGTCGGTCACCATGTCAAATGATCCAAATAAAAGTCTTTCAAAATTAACGCCTAGATGTCAGTAATGAATAATTCCTAAACGGTATCTTTTTTATGGCACCTTTAACATCTGTCAAGTAGACAGTTTTACGATGGTAACCATTGATGAAGTTAATTAAATTAAAATTATTGAAACTTTTATGAAAATGATCGATCTTTAAAAATAACATATCGCAAAGTTCGTGATTTTTTTTGTAGAAACAATCGTCCGAATGAGTCGAACATACAAAGGTTGTTGAAAAAAATTCAACGAACTGATTGTGTCGAGGCAGATAAACTGGCAGACCAAAAACTTTACCTTCTGTTGAGAATTTTGCTGCTGTAGTGCAAAGTGTTGCTGAAAAACCTTCAACATAGATATCTCGACGTTCTCAACTATTGGGCATTCATGAATCGACTGTTTAGTGGATTTTACCTATAGACCTGTTCGTGGCGCAAATTTAAATAATGTTCCTTTTCACATATAACTGTTAAGAGCCGTATTTTGAATAAAAGTAGTGAAAACTCGAAGAGACAATTTTTACATGTTTTATTTTAACAACATTTAGGCGCGCCTTTTGAAAGACCTTTTATATTGATCATTGCCTTCAACTCTTCTAAAAATTGGTTTATTTGCAGACTGGAGTATTATAAGAACTAAACTGAAAACATTGTTAGAAAAAAATTATAATTTTGAGATTTATTTATTGTTACAAATTAATTAATCGAAATGAAATATCTTCGGGTCTTTTTAAAATTTTTATAAACAACTTTTTTTTAATTTTGACGGATGAAACAAACTTAAAATATACTTTAAAAAAGCGACTTCTTATTTTTTTTACATTTTTATAAAGATGTTTTTTTAGACCTACTCAATATGGAATATTATGGTATAGAATTTATGAAATATGTTCATTTTTTTTTAATATTTTTATATTTTTTTGTTTTAGTTTTTTAGCATAAAACATATGAGTGATTTAAAAAATCTTTAGCAAGAAATTTTAAAAATTGGAATAAGAAATATTTTTTTTGTTCAATATTTTTGGAAAAAATTGTCTGGTCGCTTCTGAAAAACATCTGCATCAAATTGTTTCCTTAGCGCTAGCGTACTTACTCGTATAATACCCCCGTTTGCAAATCGATCGAAGCGTCGCTGCGCATTAGTAGGCAAATTCATGGTATTTTTTACTGATCCGCTGTACGTAATTGAATATGACTCGAAAAGTTAAAGCAATCCCACTATTAAACTTAAAAGGATTTGTGTTCAGCCCAAGCTTAAAAATAAATAGGAACCAAAAAAAACCAAATATTTTTCTTTTCCAAAAATGTTCAACAAAAAAACATTTTTTAAAATTTTTTTTTTAAACATTTTTTTAAAATTTTTTTTTAAGATTCGCTACTTCGCTGTACGTATAGGGTTTTTTAATAGGTGAGCTTCAACTTTTTTCCGATAGGGAGGGCGAACGACGCAATATTTTTTTATTTTTCGCTTGTCATTTGTAAACTTCATTAGTATACATTTCATCATGGAACGCTACACACTTGAGCAACGATTGCAAATCGTGCAAATTTTTTATGAAAATAATCGTTCTGTTGCTGCTACTTTAAGAGCATTCCCGTTTTGGGGTTATGTGAAGTCATTGGTCTACAATAACAAGCCGGCAACGATTTGTGAGCTCAGAGCCAATATTGAACGCGAAATTGCTGGAATTTCGGCCGATTTATGCAAAAGAGTGATCGGAAATTGGTTCAACGATTGGACTTCGTAAAACGTGCTCGCGGTGGTCATGCAAAAGAAATCGAATTTCATACTTAAATGTATATGTTCAAACTCGATAATAAAAAAAAATTAGTTAAAAAAGTCAAACCGTTTGTGTTTTATTCAAAAAAGTTCAAAAGTTGAAGCGCTCTTACTGAAAAACCCTATATTTGAATATGACTTGAAAAGTTAAGGCAATCCCACTATTAAGCTTAAAGGGCTTTGTGCTCAGCCCAAGCTTAAAAATAAATAAGAATCAAAAATTACCCAAAAATGTTTTTTTTTTCAAAAATGTTCAACAAAAAAATAATTTTTTTCAATTTTTTTCAAACATTTTTTTTGAAGATTTTGATTCCAAAAATGTTAAAAATGTTCCATTTATAGAAATGTCAACAAGTACCGGAAGTACCAAAAAAAATATATCATAATTTCCAGCATTGAATAAATTTCAAAATTATAAAAACATTTTCAAAATTTGTTCTCTTTACTTATTACCCTGCTCAAGCCTACAAATAAACCGATTTTTAGAAGAATTGACCAAATTGACTGTCCAAAATATTTGGTTCACTTGACATGGATCACACACATCTTTGGATGGTTAAATTAGTGCCACCTTGTAGTAAAAATATGTGATAATTATTTACGCACCTTTAAGAATAAACAGTGAAAAAATATAATTGTTCGGTTTTCATTTATATGTGATGGGTTTTACATCAAGTCAACTGTAACTGAAAACTGTGAAACATTAGACATCGACAAAATCCAAAAGTTATAGGAAGATGCAAAATCACAAGCCTGAAGAATAGAGAGGAAGTTAAACGAGTTGGAGCCCTATTTCCATTACTTTGCGACCACAACTGCTAAAGCGTAAGTTGATGTGCTGTAGTGATGGAAAAGGAAAATCGCTCGACTTCCTCAATTCAAACGGATATCAAACACAAGAAATATACCGATTTGGCTGAAACTTGATGTATATCCTTTCAAGAGATGCTACTAACTAAGCGAACCTCAATACGCGCCAGTAGTGCCATCTCTGTGACTTTCGACGGACTTTTTAAGCGATCCGCATATTTCACATTCGCCTTACGATTGTGATAGGAACTTCCAACAGAGATGAATATTTCCGTCAAGAGTAGCCATCCTATGATCGGTCAAATTACAGTCACCGTTCTTGTAGGATTGATACCATCAAAAGCTTTAACAGGCTCCACTCTTCCCAAAACGAAATTGTTCAAGCATTTATTTTAAGTTGTGATGACAAGAAAATCAAGACGCATTCATTAAAAGTGATAGCACTAGACCAACAACAATATTTTGTACGTTTGATTGTCAAAGTAGAAAACAAAAAATACATCCGCCTTGATTCATTCTGGGCTGACAGCCACATGGACACAGCGAAAGAAAAAAACCAAATCAGCTGATTTGCCGATACCGCCTTTAAGGGGTTACATACGTCCAGCAGCGCCAAAAATGCGCTAAAAGAAAAAATGTTTTTAGAAGGGATAAGAATAGAAATAAATATAAAAAAAATGTATACATTGTTTATTAGAACTTCAACTTTATAAAAGAATTTATTTAAATATTTCTTTACAAAAATTAGTATATAAAAATCACGTAACCCAAAGTACAATGAAAAAAAGTTGCTCCACGGTCTGCATCATTTTTCCTTGAAATGTTGATGGATCTGTATAAGGTAAGAAAATCGAGACGGATTTTTTAAATTTCGAAATGCAATTTACCGCATTTTAAAAAAGATATGCGTTTTACGTCATAAATGTTATACTTTAATTATGTTTATAAATTTTTTTAATAAAAATATCAAAAATCAAATCTTTTGAGAAAACTCTTTTGTACAATATATTAAAAAAAAAAACCGCATCAAAAACTATTAAAAACTGTATCATGCAGACCGTGCCGGAAAAAATAATTTCGTGAAAAACGAGTTTAAACTTTCAAGTGCATTTCGCTCGAGGTGTACGGGCATTTATATTATCTACTATAAATTTGTATTTATGGGGAATTTTTACAATCGGCTTGCACAGAAATACACCTAAAACAATAAAAAACAATAATCTATTTATAAAAAAAAATCGATTGTTGAAAATTGTAGACGTATGTAACCCCTTAATAGATTCGCCTTGCAAGAAAATATATTTTTATTTCTAATAGTACCAAACTCATGATAAATATTCAATCTTTATAAATAAGCAATATGAAGGATATATGAAGGAATTATCAAGAGTACAGAAGGCTGTAGTAGGGCGATTATTTTATAAAAAAATAAAGTTTTCTTTCCTGTATCCTTGTTTAGATTTTAAAATTTGTATTAATTATATATTAAATTGTACAGCCTTTGCTAGACAACTCGGCACACGGTTGAAGTTTCTCGCGAGTATAGTAATTTCAAGAGAATCCTGCACTCAACACAGCAGCGCTAGCCCAGCGCAACTCATACGCTCTGTATACCCAACCACAAGCTCTGACCGCCACTGCTGAGTTGAGCGGCTTGCCCAACTGCGCAAGTACAAATAACTCGGCATATACGTACACATTTTGCGCCGCTTTTCATGAATGAATCTACCGGATACACTAACAAGAGGGTTGACTGTCGTTGTGCACCCTTCAATATTTGGCACAATTGTATACAACAACTAGCCGCCACTGTCGCTCACGACGAGAATACGGGGAGAGTAAGTGGCGCAATGTAATGAGTGCCGTTACAAATGTCAGCCCCACAAAGTGAAATGAGGTATCCTTATGAATAAATACGCACGGAAAACGCTTTTTGGCGTTCTGTGTATGGCTCTAGTTTTATGAACTTTTGGGCCAACCCAACAACCAACCACCTGCACCAGCAGCAACTAGCAATCCAAACTGTCATTTATATTTTTCAGTAGTTGTTTTTGAGTTGTTTCTGTTGCGGCTTCTGCTTCTGCGTCTGCTCCGGCTTCTGCCTCTGCTGCTTCTTCACATTCTGTGTTTTCGCCTTTAGCGTTTGTTGTGGTTGTATGGCAGCTGTACAGCTGTGGCTGTGGCAGCTTTGAGACTAGATGTAGCAATTGATAATATTCAATAAGAGAACTGTGTGAAGTGAAGAACGAACAAGTATAGCTCGCTATTTTCATGGCGGATATTTGACATTTATCGCGCCCGCACCCATCCATACACATACCAGTCCACACTTATTGCAAATGCTTGGCTTGCTGCCATACGTGTACACAAATACATATAAATCGGCCTCATTGGCACACACATTCAACCGCAATACAAACGGAGTAATACACCTACTTACATGCATATATATTTGTATATATGTAATCAACCCTTTTCGATGGGAAATCGTTGCAGGAAATTTGGAGATTTTCCTCTTCGCGAAATCAGTGCAATTGTGCAATTATCGCTGCATCAAGCCAGTTGACTGCCGAAAATAAGTGATTTTGGAAAAAATGTAGTTGCATTAGCAAAGTATTGAGTGCATTTGTGTTGTGCATATGTATGTGTGTACGCATAGGAATAGATTTCGAAGAGCATTTTTATTATCGTCAAATTGGCAGAAATTGTGCGCTGAATGTGATTTGATGGAGAAAACAAGCCACAAGAATGTTTGTGATGAACTGGTTCAACAATCTGAGTAATCGCAGTTTGGCGATAACGCTGCTAATTTGCATATCCTTAATATATGTATCATATACATTTAATTCGTGCCTATTGACGAGTATTAGTCGTACATTCCAAAAGGTGTGCTAATAATTGATATGACCACTTTGCCAAATAACTAAAATATTTACATCAACACACACACACACACACACACTTTTATGGCAAATAAGCTTATTGCTAAACAATTTTTGTTTTTTTCATTTTCCTTTTCCCCTGTGCAGAATCCCTTACGCAGTCTGCTCTTCTCCACCGATATCTTATCTGATTCTGCCACTGCCACAAATGCCGCAAATTTTCGTTCAGCCCCTGAGAAAGGCTTCTCAACCGGTAACGCTAATGCTGACATATCAACGAAGCGCACGCCGGAAGCACTAATCGTAAAGAATCGTGGGTCTTCCGCTGCACGCATTATGCCGTTAAGTGGCTCAAACAGCAACAGTAACAATAACAACGCTAATAATAATGCAAGCACCGCAACGCAGGAGGCCGCCGACGGTTCACCCAAATATCGTTTCCTGCGCCAACAAGGTCTACATCCGTCGCGTCATCTTCCCGACACGCTCATCATTGGCGTGAAGAAGAGTGGCACACGCGCTCTACTTGAATTCATACGGCTGCATCCGGATGTGCGCGCCGCCGGCTGTGAAGTGCATTTTTTTGATCGCCACTATCAGCGAGGTTTACGCTGGTATCGCCACCATATGCCGTATACCATCGAGGGGCAGATAACAATGGAGAAGACGCCAAGCTATTTTGTGACAAAGGAGGTACCTCAGCGGGTGCATCAAATGAATGCGGCGACAAAGTAAGTGAAATGTAGAAAGTGGCAAAAAACTAAAAAAAAAAATCAATTTCATGTAATCTTATGTCGCCAGCCCCATAGGACTGCGTTAGACCTATGTAAATATATTGAATAGGTCTACATACTAAACAAAATTAAAGGATTCATAATTTGTCGGGCAATGACCGTTTTGACTTGAAAAGAATGCCCTCTATTCGCTAATGAAGTATCAAACATACTTCAAGTGAGCTTTTTTCTTGGCAAATGAGGGGGTTTTTGCGTCAAACTAATGTTAAGTGAGGAACCTGATTTGTGCGATGTGCGCCTGTGATCGGTTTACCCTTTTCAAGTTAACAGATTTTTATGAAAATACACTCGTAACAAAAAACGAAACCTCTCGTCATAATCCTATTGATTGACAGACCCACCTTGGACTTCTTCCGTTTTCGAGGTGTCCACGCTCTCGGCGCTGTAATGGAATCTAGTGAAATATCAATAATAACTCGCTCGGAATGCTATTGGACATCGCCAAAAACTTCTTTAAAGTCGTCAATCACGGCAATCAATTTTTCTTCACATATACATATACTTAAGTAAAATTGACATTTTTCGGTGTTTGGCCAAGCTCTTCCTCCTATTTGTGGTGAGCGTCTTGATGTTGTTCCACAAAAGGAAGAACCTACAGTTTTACGCCGCCTCCGAACGATAGATGTTTTTTTACGACGAGCTTTTTCTTAGAGGTTTGCCATAGTCTGTCAAGGAGCGGCCGCTAAGACAAAAAACTGTTTCTATCTATTGGTGTTTACGTGCATGGGATTTCGAACCTGTGCACTACCGAATTGCAATCACACACCAACCCATTCGGCTACGGCGGCCACCTCATACTTGTCCAAATATGTAAGCAAAATATCTAATCTACGTGATAAGGCTTTTCAAGTTGGCGCGTTTTTACTCATCCATCAGGCATGAATTTCATGGGTTATTTTTGGTGTTATGGCATCAGTTTGGTAACCAAAATCTTCGAGTCTACTTTTCAGGTACCAGTAGTGGATAATTGTAATAAAAGAACAACCGAGCTTCAGCTTCGACTTCAAAGTCGGTCATGTTTAGCCTCAAAAGTTCATTTTAGTTTAGATCGGCGAACTTCAGACGAACATTTTCTTAAATTTAATTTTTTTATTTTTATTACTGTTTGTTTTTATTACTAGTGCCAATTTTATTTTTTGGATACTGGTGTCAAACCCAAATTTTCTGCAAAAAAATTGCATTACTTTCTACTATCTATCTAGCAGATGAATATGCCCACGAGCTATTGGGCCCTTGACAAAGTTCGGCTCGATTGCGCCTTAAACATCGATGTTCGGTCGTTCTCTATTTGTAATCGATGATTAAGAATGGAGTTTGAGGAAAAAATAACGTTTAATGAGCGCACGAAGTTCGCTCTCACGCCTAGGAGGTGTCACTTTCACAAAAGAAGTCAAAACAGATGGAAATTAACAAAATATTGCATTCGAGGTTGCAACGCTGTCTCTTTTGATTTTCACGGACTTATTAAAACACCCCTAACCCACCTTTAAACGGTGTCCGACGATGCAGCCCTAGTTATATTTGGCATGTATCCGCTAGACTTACTAGCAATGGAAGCTGCTCAAATAGCAAAAACACAAAGGCCTATAAGCTCGCCTACTCGTGCGGCGAAAACTGCATCAATGCATCAAATCTACAAAGGGACGTTGGAGCACAAATGCATTTCCAACCGAAAGCTTAAGCTAACCAAACCAGATGGAGAAGTGGACCTTTACCTGACCCAGTTTTCGAGTGGGCGTGGCTGCTTCAAAGCTTATTTACACAGGTTCAACCACGGCGACTATTTCTATTACGATTACTGCGACGAAAACGTTTTTGAAGATGTTCATCACATATTCTTCACATGCTCGCGCTTCCGTTCTGCAAAAGAAAACTCCATAGATCCTTTGGAGAACCTCGCCGAAAGAATTCGTGCAACAAATGCTGCGCTCGAAAGAAAAGTGGAATGTGACATGCGACTTATTGGGCGATACTATGAAAGAGATGAGGCGTCTGGAAAGGCTGAACAACAGTAACAACGGCTAATCGACTTCCCTCTCCGCGATGTAACACTTGAGAGGCGAGAGGTCATGGAAATAAATGGCTTATTCTGGTGTCAGAAGGCCACTTGAGGATAGCGCGCTACCACAACGCATATAAAGAATTAAGAAAAGACCCTCAACCCACAGTTTAACGCAGTATCCGAAAGATCGGTTAGGTTAGGTTAGCCTGGTTGGCAATAATCCACGCATAGACCTTTTGGTCCCTAGCGATAGCAGATGGAGACCGAAAGATAGATAGTTTTTTATGAAATTAATTTTTTTTAAGAGTGAAATGCATTGTCCATTCCCTTGCCTGCCTATGGACAGAAGCGTTTAGAAAACCATCTCTGATTTGCTTGTGTATGTATGTCTATATATATAATGCAAACATTTTGACCAGAGAATCTAAATATACAACTAAATACATATATATGTTTTTCTCTTCAGGCTCCTCATAGTGGTACGTGATCCCGTTACACGCGCCATATCCGACTATACACAAGCGGCCAGCAAAAAATCGGATATGAAACGTTTCGAAGATTTAGCCTTCGTCAATGGTTCTTTCGCTGTAGTTGACACCGCCTGGGGACCAGTCAAAATAGGTGTTTACTCACGTTATCTGGAGAAATGGTTGAAATACTTTCCGCTCTCACAACTACTTTTTATCAGCGGCGAACGACTCATTATGGATCCAGCTTACGAGATTGGGCGTGTGCAAGACTTTTTAGGTCTCAAACGTGTCGTGACCGAGAAGCATTTTTACTTTAATGCCACCAAAGGTTTCCCATGTCTGTTCAAATCGGAGGCTCGTTCTACGCCACATTGTTTGGGCAAAACAAAAGGACGCAATCATCCACATATTGAAGAAGCTGCCATTGAACGATTGCGTGAATTCTATCGGCCGTTCAATAATAAGTTTTATCAAATGACTGGCATCAATTTCGCATGGCCCTAGAGAGGTGGTGGTGGGTATGAATGTAAAAGGTGTTTTTTTTTTATTAACGCTTAAAGCGATAAAAAAGCAATTTTTTTGATAATCGTCTAGAAGGCTACGATATACAAGCGTACAATTTTGGACCCAACTAAAGTTGATAGCCAAATATACATACATACATACTTACATACATCGTTACAAGCATACATATGGAGCTGTTGCTAAACGACTATAAATACATAGGCGCTACATTTAGAGAGCACAATTTTTTGCTTCGAAACTTTACATATAAACGAACTTTGCAATCTCCTAGGTTATAATTGCGATATATATACATAAATAGGTACGTACGTAGATAAATAATATAAGTGTTTGATACATGCTGAAGCATCAATAATATGCATACATACATACAAGCCTACATATAAGCGAAAAATCATTGCATCACGCACTTATGGACTTAAATTGAATGCTTAGCAATTGTAAATAGACACATACATACATACATACATACATACATACATACAAAACTGTTAATGCATGTATTTGTATAGATTTGTTGTACAGGTATATATCTATGTATATTCACATATATGCATATTATATATGTTTCAATTTACATTTCTTTCGGTTTTTGTCTCCTTACTCTTTAAAAGTTGATATTCTGAAGACGTAAAACATAAGATTTGTGTCCGATCAGCTTAGTTTTAATGTGCCCGAAATTAGGTTGCACTGATCATGGGCATCCCCTTGACAGTTGTTAAAGAGGAATTGCACAACTTATTTCTCAGGAAAGCACAAATCAGATGAAGCTCCATTTCTTCGTATCGTATTTTGAAAATCCATTCGTAAATCGTATTTTGAAAATACAATAGAGGCAGAACTAAGATTCTACTGGGACTCCACGCCACTCAATTTCCAAACTTTTAGCTGTGCTTACCGGTCATTCGACGATCGGCACTCACACAGAAATGCTGTGTTTATCATTTATTCCCCATTTCAGGAGCTTTGGGGACCTTTCAGGAAGAAGACTGTTGAGCACTTTCTCTGTAAATGTTCGGGGCTAGACGATTAAAGTCACTGAGGGCTCCTTTCTTCGACAGTCTGGGCGGGGCTCTAACCTAAATCCCATCAATCTTCTCCGTTATATCATCAGCTCCGGTTGGCTGTAGATATCTGCCTATTGGAGGTCTCTTAATCGCATCAAAACGGCGCTTTAGTGCTACTTGAGGAGTGTCAGTCTGGTACTTTAACCGTTTCTCCAACCTACCTACCTAGGTTGCAAATAAGAAATACGAGGTGTGTTCAAAAAGTAGGTTGATTTTTCAAATTTCGCGGGAAATGTGCATTGATTTTCGAACTTTTTTTGTGTGCTCAAATTTTCTGTTATCGAAAAAATGGATCCAAGGATTTGCAACGAATTTTGTGTAAAAAATGGAATTTTTTTGGCATACGATTAGTCTGCGCTGAGTAAAAATAATGTTCAAAGTAGTACAAGCTTCTCCAAGATGGCCGAAAAGATACCATAGACGAGCCTCATTCTGAACGCTCTTAAACATTGTTAATGGTAATGGTTGTACGGGTTAGGCTAAGGCCTTTATGCACTGCGACCTGATTGATCTATTAATTACTTAGTATACCGAGGAATCGAACCAGCTCTTTAGGAGGGAGCAATAGCAGGTCTTCCTCCTCTAGTAGATACGAGCCCAGGATACTGTGTCTCCTGTGGACTAATGCCTCACAGTTGGTGATCAAGTGCTCCATAGACGCGTCTTCATCACAGCAGAACCTGTATGATCTTGTACTAGATAGTGTTAAAGTGTTTATTACAGGTAAAGTGGCCTATAAGTGCTCCACAGAGTAATCTGAGGCCCTTTTTATCTAGCATGGTACCAATATTCCTGCTCCTACTCCTTGGAGCGTTTTGGAACCATACATAAACATTAACAACACATGAAAACATTGCGACAGTGAAGAAAATTGTTTTGAAAAATCGTCAAATCACTGCTAGGAAGTTGCTGAAGATCCTGGCATATCGGTTGGCTCGTGCCATGCAACTTTTTCGGATGTGTTTCAGCGAAGTTTGTTCCGACACTGCTTTAATTTGACCGTAAGGGCATAAGCATCGTTCAGGAGGTATTGAACGACGTCAATGATGATCTTGAAAATCTTAAGATCTTGAAATCTTAAGTCCCTGCTACTTTTCCTGTTCCCTAAACCGAAGAGACAGCTATGAAAGGACAGAAATTTTCAACAATGGATTGGCTTCGAAAATTGGAAAAGTCGTTTGTTCAAATGTATTATATCTGAGGGCGATCACTTTGAGTGGATAAAATAGATACTGATGGGAAAGTGAATATTTTTTGGAAAAAAGTAAAAAGTCGCCCTACTATTTAAACAAACCTCATACACTTTGTTTAGCAGATCATCGATTTTTCTTATTTTTAGTTAGCCAATCAAACTATCATAACATATTCAAGGAAAAAAACGGTCTTATAAATCTTTAGGAAAAAATTGTGGTAATTAATCAACCTAAGCCGATTGGACTCAAATTTTATATTTTGAGCTTTAAATAGTAATGTAATCTTTGTCAAGGAATCAAAAACCGAGAATATTAGAAAATTTACATATTATGTACATCTTTAGTGGAACGATTTGAAAAAATCCTCCATCTAAAGTCAATGTAAGCAGAAATTATTGATCAAATATTGGCGAGTTTTAAAAAACGAAAGGACAATTTCTTAATCACTCAAACTGCAAATCGATTTAATACAACTTTCATACATACATACATATGAATGTATAACTGAACGGTGTTTGTGTTTTAAGAAGTCAATACTTTTTGTTTTATATGAATTTGATGAAATATTATATTGATTACATTTTAAGATCTTGAACATCGGTGAGAAATTTTAGTCAAATATCAACTTTTTCCAGCTCGACTGACTACGACCGATTATGACTTAAAACTTTATAGTTAGAGAGCTGCCTTAAAAGTGTTTGCTGTCTGGTAGTACCAGTTTAAGGACACAAATGTTATTGTTGTGCTCCAAAAATCCACTCTTCTTTATGGTATAGCATTTATTAATACTAAAAAACACATTCCAGCTTTACTTCACCGCCAAAGCAAAGTTATTTGTAAATTATTTGATTGACTCGTCTTGATTTTTGAGAATTTTTTTTTTTTGCTGGAGGATTTGTGCATTTTCTTTATATATGGAAGAAAGCGCTCAACACTGTCAGCAAAAAAAAATTGCCACAAACAACGAAATTTTTCAGCGAAATTTCAGTTTGAAACTATCACAAACGCAACGTAGAAAAGCGGCATCTTGCGCTTAAGTTTCATTTTAATGCTCTATTCTCATAATGAGTTCATCGCAAAGCTCGACATAATACCAACATGCGTAGGGATAAACTGAGTGACTACCTGCAATTTTCCATAACCTCTTAGAAAATAGATTAGAAGCTTTCCAGCATTGTGCTCACATATAGTTATGTATATTACGCAATATTATCTAAAGCACATTACTAAAATCGTTTTTCACGTGAAATGGCCGTCATGTTACATACAAATTGCATTGCCGTGAAAAATGCGTGAAATTTCACATGTATCTCACGACAAAGTAGTATTAAGTTAACGCCGTGAAAACATTTTCGCAAGGGGTGTGAGTAAATTTTTTTAATTTTTATTAATTAATTTTTGAAGTGAAACTTCTTAGGCGTCGATGAACGAGCGAGAATGGAGAGTAAAATTTCAAGGCCATGCAACGTTTTGGTCATTTTCGTTCCGCGAGAGAGAAAAAAGATATAACGTAGAGGAAAAGGAGAGAGAGATATACCTTATATATATCTTAGATACACTTTAGGCTATTTGTCCTGAGTTTTTCTTTGGGGTTGCTAATTTCTAGTGAGAAATAAGGCTGCCTACTTTTTGGCACTTGTTTGTTAGTGCAAACTTGTAGGAAATATATTTTTGGTGCCTACATTTTGGCGTTATATTTCCTTGGTACCTACTGTTTGGGGCGTTTTTTGGTCGCAATCTTTTTGGCGTTTTTTATTGGTGCCTACTTTTTGGCGCTTATTTCCGTTTCGTGGCTAGTATTTGTGCGTACTATAAAGTGCTATCCATTCCGGCGTCGGATTAATTGGTATTGCTTGCGGTAATTTGTGCCGTTGCTGCGGTCCTGGAATCGCTGCGTTTGTGCGGGTGATAAACGCTCGAAGTAATGCGCGATCTTGTCACCGTTTGTGTCTGGCGTTTACCTACACCAGTCGACCCTTATCCGTATTTTATAAATTTTGTCTATTTGTATTCCCTGAAAATGTTGTGAATTTGTTTAGATAAATATTCTTTCTCTCTCGGGTCTCTCTCTCTCTCTCTCTCTCATTCTCTTTCGGGTCTCTCTCTCTCTATCTCGTTCTCTATCGGGTCTCTCCCTCTTTCTTTGTCTGCTTTGAAAGTTTCACTTCCGTTATGTGTACTACTATACGCATAAAATTATTATGTTCATAACGTCTACCTGACGATCCTTTTCCTTTTTTTGAAAATTTGATCAATTTTAAGCTTTCAAATAGCAAAGACGATGCTTTCATTTCTGATAATTAAGCAGATTCGAGCCAAAGGTTAGTTCTAAATTAAAAACAAAAAAATTGTTTGCTCTTAACAATTAATTGAATTATTCCCTTGCGCTCTTTGTTTTTTGAGAGAACTTGAGAACGTCTAGAGGGCAACAGATTAGTTTGGAGCTTTGACTGAATGTAAATAATGAACAAATAAGTAGCAAAAATAAAGAAGATTGTATTATAGCAGGGCTCAGTTCTAAAAATTTTCAAAAAATTACCCAAAATGCATGGTGCGTGACTACCAATCGAATCAAAACCACGGGGGCGAAATATTAATAGAAACAGTTTTTTCTAATGGCAGTCACTCCTTGGCAGGCAGTGTATTCTGCCAGTGTATTTCTGCCAAGAAAGAACTCCTCATAAAAAATTATCTGCCGTTGGGAGGCAGCGTAAAATGGTAGGAAAACCAAGACGCACACTACAAATAGGAGGAAAAACTCGTTCAAACACCCAAAAAGGGTGCAAGCGTTCATTATATACTTATATATATATATATTATATATTCTATTTCATTCAACGTCAGATCGTGGGAAATACGTATTTTCATACAAAGTCATTAGGGGCCATTAGCGATGAAGTCTTATCTTCCTTGTAATGTAAACTTACGATGTGAGACGACGGTAGAGTCAGAAAGTATTTCAGTTCTTCGATTCAGTCTCTCAATGTCACTGCCGGAGGAACCAGTAGGCTTTTTATATATTGTATATACGTTAGATAGTGGCAGTTCTGACGAATATTACTTTGAATCTGATAAGACGGAAGATGACGGCATTACTTCGTCATGTGAAAATGAAATCCGTGCAATAAGGAATCTACTCAGGCGTTTCAACATTAGCAGTGATAGCAATTTGTATATAATTATTTTTGAATATTATGAACGTTTTTTCTTATGTTAAATAAAGCCTTAGTTTTTATAAAGCTCAACGTGTTTATTTTCTTTACTGCGCACTCAAATACCTCTCCTCCTCAGCGATGCTCGCCCGTCGAGCGGCTCAGTCCCCAAAAGGTTAATTCCACATTCATTCGTATCACGAAGAATCCTTTCGAAATCACCAACAGCCAATTTATTTGCACAAAAGATTTTTAATTTTGCAGAACTACGTAATTATTCTCTCCCAGTCTCTCTCTCTCTCTCTCTCTCTCTCTCTCTCTTGAAACCCCAAATCTGTAGTGTGCATTGTTTTACGCCTGATGTTGGGCTTCTTCTGGTAGAACTAAGTGAGGCACATTTTATGACAGCCAGCTGAAACGTAGGAAAACACAACGTTTGGCATACAAAGAAAAAAGTTTAAAAAGTGTGAACCTGTTCTTTGTTTACAAATTTATAGACACGCGCGCAATCGACGCCCTCATCATAGACATTAGCGTTAGTAGCTTTGTGCTTAAAGTATCGGCTGGCATAGAATTCAATTTGTATTTACTATTCTCAAAGCACATTCACCTTTCAGTCGCCGAATAATAATAACCAGATCATATACACATACACATGCATACATACATATACATAATATTTTTAATAGAAACAAGTAGATATGAAATATACAAAAAAATCGTAGTAGCTTTTTTCTTGCACACTATTTATCAAGCATCATCATAGTTCCTTTTTGCTCTCTGCATTTTAAATAATAAATACTACCGATATCGACTACCTGTAAACAGTACGAATAAAAAATATTTATGTATGCACTTATAAAGCCATACGAAGCCACACGAAGCCATCAAAGCCAATGCAATAGAAAAGGTAACACAAAATACTAAATCATACAAGATGAAAATTAATGCATCGATTTTAAATAGAACTAAAAATATTTACTTATAGTAAAAGAAATATAAGTTTGCATGCCATGAATCTTAAAGAAAAATATCGGAGCTTGTTTACATGCGATATAATGCGTACACATACACATAAAAATACTAATGAAATAACTATTTTCGTCAAAAAGGTCTATTCACAAAACTTACTCTCAAAACAAAGCAACAAAGCGGAAAAATATTTAGCGACTTAAAAAAATTAGATAAATCAAATTACTGAGCGATCTTCCATTAATTTTACTTGCACATTTATATAAAAGGCCCACAGGCCTATAGGTGTAAGATATACATACATACATATACAAATACTTAGAGAGACTGTAGCCAAAGTCCATTTAGAATTTATGAGAGGAATATTTTGTGTAAGAACAACTTTTTTCTCAACTATTACTAACACTACTACAAACGCACATCTACAAAACTGTGCATGGGTATTAGGACAACCGGAAGTATAATTTTAATAATTAAAATAGAGATATGTAAATATTTATTTGATTTAACATAGGATAATTTTTGTACAAACACAAAAAAAAAGAAAATTTTGGCAAGTGAAAAAACTCGAATTATAGTTACGGAGGTAGCGAAAAATTTTTGTGACGGGCTGCTTGATCTCATAAAAAAAAACATTTTTAAAATAATAAGATTTTGGTTATTTTTGGCTAAAAATCTGAAACTATTACGTACAATTGATAGTGGCGAATATTTTTTGGCGTACAACCGATAACATATCGATAATTTTTAATAGCGTTCTTAATTGAGAAAGGAGTATCTAATTCAAATGGCAATTAAATTTGATACATGGCCATGATTTTTATTTAAAAATGTCTTATCTACTGGTTTCCATGTGAGCCTGCACTAAGGACGAGCAACGCTTACAAAATATCGGGTTTTGTTTACCAGCGTTCAAAGAAAAGCTGGATTACAACCTGATTTTCTCTGTTCATCGAAAAGAAAATCGAAACATGAAAAACACTAAAAACACGAAAAAAACTGAAAAAACATCAAAAAAGCTGGATTACAACTTGACTTTTCCCGTTTACTGAAAATAAACCCGAAATATAAAAAACACTAAAAAATACGCAAAACTAATATCAAAATATCAATAATCGATTAATCGCTTTAAAAAAAGCTGGAGTACAACTTGACTTTTTTCTGTTGACTGAAAAGGAAACGAAAATATAAAATACACTTAAAAGAACACACAAAACAGAAAAAACTATCGATATCAAATCAAATTTAAGAGGATAGGGGTAGTCAGAGATGCGAAAATATGATGGTTTTCAATATTTTTTTTTGTTTAGTCAGTTGCTTTATTTTACAAAATTAAAAACCTAGCATTAATACATCATGTTTCGGCTAGACTTTAGCAAAATTTCAAAAACAAAAGAAAAAAATGAGTAATTGTAAAAGTTATCGCTTTTTGTGGGGAGCCCGTTTCTCCAGAAGTCCCTTGCGGTGCTCATCACAAGTCCTTGGACATTAATCTAAGATCAATCGGACAAGAGAAATAAGTTTTATTAATAGATAATCTTGTGCCAGATCGAAGCTTTTTTTTTCAAAATTAACAAAATGGCGGCCTCAGGAAATATTTTTCAGATTTTCGAGAAAAAAGCCGTCAATTAATTTAAAAAAAAAACTAAATGTTTAAAAAAAAATCCTTCGATCAGGCACGAATTTTTTAAGTTTTTCAAAAGCAGTATAAACTGTATTGAAATCTACCAAGCGGTTTTTAAGTTACGGTGATTCCCAAAACAAAAAACACAGTTTTGAGAAAAACGCATTTAAAGTTTTGTTACTTGCTCTCAAACGCTCCGGAGCTCCCTTTGGAGCTCTAGTTGTTGAATAACTCGAAAAGTATTTGTCGGATTCACTTCAAATTTTCTCACAATATTTTTAAGATATTATACTTTAAGAAAATGTAAAAAAAATCTAATTTTTTCAAAATTCTGACTACCCCTAACCCTTTAATTCTCTTTGTATTTTAATATGTGTTGTATACTTTTATTAGAGCTCCACTGAGGTGCAAGAAGCTCCATACTTGCTCGAAACTCGTTCATTGCTCAACTGCTCACTTATACTCTTAACCGCTGTTCTCTTTACGACATCCCACATTTGGTTAATTGCTTCTAGTTCACGTAGGTTAGAACGCCTCCAAGTATTTCGTGGACGACCGGGTCGTCTGTGTCCTTGTGAGTTCCATTCCAATGCTGTTCTGCTAATGCTTTCCCTGTCCTTTCTGAGAGTGTGCCCGATCCATCGCCATTTGGATTGGATCTTGCTCGGTGATCTGCCACAAGTTTGTGTTTCGGATAGTGTTCGGCCAAAAAACTTACATATTATCCGAAGGCATTTATTTGTGAAGCATTGTAGTTTTTGCGTGTTTGACGTGTTTGCTTCTCGACACCAGTTCTTGCAATATAATAGTGTGGATTTTACGAATGAGTTGAATACTCTTCTTTTAGTTTTCTGCAAGATTTGCCTTTTTTTCAAATTGGCTGTAATCGTCCAAAGGCTGACCTAGCTTTACGCAGACGGTTTTCTGCGTCTTTTTCAGCTCCACCATTAATTAATTGACTTATTGTAAAATCATCCATGTTTTTATGATAAAATGAAAATATCGTCATTAATCCAGCAATTAATTGCTGTTTATGGTTACGGCATGACTAATCGACACATGCTTTAATGTTCCGGTCATGATTATGGTTACTGCACCACTAATTCCATCATAAAATTCATCACAGATATCCTGGACGCTTATGATATCCTCAAGAAAGATTCTTAACCCCGTACAAATAATGATATATTTTACGTTAGATATAGCTATACAAGGTGGATCAAAATTATTTGTGAACAATTTTTTTTAGATAATTTTTTACTAAATAAAAAAATGATTTTGAGGGATAGAAATCTGTATTTAACTTTTCAGCACATTGTTTGTCTGTTTGTATACTGCGCGGTCTAATTCACAAGTGCCCCAAAAATAACCAATTTTTCTACTACATAATTTAAAGGTTTAAAAAAAAACAGTGAATAAAGAAAGTCTGATTTGTCACGCTCGATTAGTTCGGCAAGAAATTTGGACAGCTAAGAATTAAAAGAAAGTTGTTCTTAATCGTTTTTTTTTTTTTTTGAAAACTTCGGCCTAAGCTTAAGGGTCCAAAAAGGTTGCTGAAAACTCTGGAATAATTCCTTCTTTTTTAATACTAAGCGAAGTGAACAGTTCACAGCGTTTTGCGCCCAATTCTTTCGATTATATCACCGTGCACTTTTTTCAGTTTTTTTCAACTCTTTTTGTGTACCCGGAAAATTTTCATATCGATTTCTATACTAAAACTATACTAACTATAAATTTTATATAGTAAAACAGTGTAGTTTTTAATAGCTGGACATATCCGTTTACGTTTTATATCCATATTAATATCATAGACTCATTATACGTATTTAAAGCCATTCATTTTATTTAGCCCTTTAAAGTCCTTAAAGTTAAAGAACTGCTAGTATTCAGCCTTGCTATATAAAAATTATAGTTTCACATGGATACGCAATTTTTCCTGAACAACGTTTACAGTCGCATGGTATTTTTATGGATTTTCATAATAAAATGCCATTTTCACTATCTATTTGATAGATTATTCCATGAAAATTGCTCGAAAAATTTAATAGAAATACAGGGTTTGATTGAAAAGTAATGAGCCTTATTTTTTTTTTTGGCTTATACAACTAATATTCTTCAAAATAGGACCCTTGAGCTGTTGCCAGCGAACTGGTTGACCGGTTTCTAGTGGAAGGGGAAAGTCCAACGATCATTTTCCCCCACCCGCCGATTCGGTTGATCGCTTGGCAGACGCTCCGCGCGGGAAGGCTCATTACTTTTCAATCAAACCCTGTATGTAAGTGTTCTAAGTAAGAATATCCTATCTTTTAATAGATTTAATACATTTTTTTTTTTTTTTTGATAAACATGTATGTAAATAAATGACTGAATTATTTATAAGTGACAAATATTTTTTATTTTAAGCCACTTTTTTCCATATATTATTTTTTGTCACAAGTAAGAAATACCTGTACCTTTTTTTACAATATCGATCACTCTTTGAGTATAATTGGCAGAAAAATTTTCGCTATTGGTCATTCGCTGCTGGTAAAATTGAAAAAAGGCGTCTTATATAAAGGATAATCAATTTAGAGTCGTCGAGTTTTAAATTGGAATAAAACAACGAAAATTTAAATTGATTAGGAAATTTTTATTATTTTTTTATAGAACCATTCATAATATTTATTTTTTAAAGATAATCGCCTTCAAATGTTGGCCGCAACTGCGCTGTAATTCGGTCATCCGTAAATACCTATTTTGAATGACTCGCTGGAGGACTGCGGTCGGTCTCTCGTGAAAAACTTTAGTTATATTGGCTTCCAATGCCCCAATCGAGGCTGATTTA
The DNA here is from genome assembly GCA_037575425.1 of Anastrepha fraterculus. Taxonomy (NCBI): domain Eukaryota; kingdom Metazoa; phylum Arthropoda; class Insecta; order Diptera; family Tephritidae; genus Anastrepha; species Anastrepha fraterculus. The sequence goes on along the minus strand of JAYXIM010036706.1, from coordinate 93,833 downwards.
TCCACAAAGCATTTAGACTTTACATACCCTCACAAATAAAAGTTTAAAGGTGTGATATCACATGATCTTGGTGGCCAATCCACCGAAACGGCGACACAGCCAATCCATTGTTTCACTGGCTGTATGGCTAGTAACACTGTTTTGATGGGACCAAATGTTGTGAAGATTACGGGCTTCAATTTTCGGCATCAAAAAATCGTTTATCATGGCGCGGTAGCGTTCGCCATTCACCATTTACATCGACGCCAGCCTCGCCTTTGAAGAAATATGGGTCGATGATTCCTCCAGTCCATAAGCCGCACCAAACGGTTGTTTTTAATGGATATACCTAATGGCTGTTCTTGAATGACTTCGAGTTGTTCTTCAGCCCAAATAGGACAATTTTGCTATTGACATAGCCATTAAGCCAAAAATGAGCCTCATCGCTGAACACATATGGAAGATCTCCGGCTTCAAATCTTGGTCTACCTATATGCTTTCAAACTCATATCTTTGCGTAAAATCGCCCAAGTAGTGCCATAAGATAGGCCAAGATGTCAAGATCGGCGCTGAATTGATTATTCCGGGTATGCGGCAAAACTCTCATTTACATTTAGTCTCTTCATTTCGCACGACTGTTCGTTATCTAATCGGTCGAGTATCATCCAATAATAGCCAATGAGGCGAAAGTCTTTCCATGATAAAATGTCAATGAATACGGAAAAAAGTATGTATTTAGTTTGACAGCAGTTAAGCGTGATTTATCAAAAACCCCTATTGGAAAAAGTCTCTTCAATCTGATAACCCTTTATATTACTAACTCGTTTATGTGCAGACCAAACATGGCGAGACATGCCACCAAGAATAACGGACAGAAGCTGTACTGAATGCAGAGGTGTAGCCAACATCAGAACGTTGACCAGCTCTCAGCAACTTTGAAGGAATCAGCGGATTGGATGACGTAACTGCGATCATGGTAGCAGTTTGTTCACGAAAAAATTGAGATTGTGCATTGGCGTCTGAAAAACGACTGATTCTGCCGTCGAGTACCCTGTGAGTATGCATGAAATTCTTTACTCGCGAAATTTTGTTTTTCACCATAGCTGATGGCCAAATCTGGAAATGTTGAACGATGATAGATTTACAAGATTTGCTCTTTAACTATGATTAAAAAGAAAATTATGGGGGAACTTCGGCTGCCACATCACTTGGGAGATTCGGTAGCCGAATTCCGCAAAATCATTTCTCATACATTCACACACTCTCCCCATCAATCGTTGCTTCGACATCAGCGAAGTGTTATTGGTTAATTTTTTCGTATATCACTAACACAATATCTGATTTTTCGTAAGCAAACCACTTCGTGATCCAATTGACGTCAACCCATCAGCCGATTCGCTCAGAGCCGAATAGCGATTTGTTTAAGAGCACACCTCTAAAAATTTCTTCTCCATGGGTTGCATCAGCCAATCTGCTGATTCTTTCAAATTCGCTGAGAGCCGGTTACCGGTCTGATGGCGAAAATTCTGTGTTATATTGATCGCCATGTAAGACGAATATTAAAATATTTATTTTAATATATATATGTACATATATAATTGGCGCGTACACCCTTTTTGGGTGTTTGGCCGAGCTCCTCCTCTTATTTGGGGTGTGCGTCTTGATGTTGTTCCACAAATGGAGGGACCTACAGTTTCAAGCCGACTCCGAACGGCAGATATTTTATGAGGAGATTTTTCATGGCAGAAATACACTCGGAGGTTTGCCATTGCCTGTCGAGGGGCGACCGCTATTAGAAAAATGTTTTTCTTAATTTTGGTGTTTCACTGAGATTCGAACCAACGTTCTCTCTGTGAATTCCGAATGGTAATCACCAACCCATTCGGCTACGGCGGCCGCGTGTTACGAATTTTCAAGTAAGCTCTTGTTTTCGAAACATTTTACTAGGTTTTCATATTAGTGGGTGTCATTTTTTCACTTTCAGCGGAACTTGGCAAAAATATTTGTTCTGATTAAACATATCTTAACCTCTCAACAGACTTAATACTTTTTTGTTTTTTGATAAATTTACAAATGACAAATAATTTTATGCTTTAAACTACACACAAATATATATATATATAGGTTTTTTTAAACATTAAAATGTATACACTAAGACCGAAAGTGAGTAATAATTGTTTTAAAAAGTATTACTGCAATTTTTTAAAAAACATATAGCTCCATATACATAGTATTCAATCAAAGTAGTGCGAGTTATAAAGTATTTACATAGAAATATACTCACATAGATATTTATGTACGAGTATGTAGATCAATCATTACAATTAAATACGCGATAAAGTAATTATTATGAAATGTAAGAATTAGTGGCATTTTTTACGAGCTTAATGTTGACGTTGTCATTTTTATTTATCATCGCACGCACAACAATCCCAAAGACTTTGAAGGCGTACATACTAACGCATGTGCTAGTAAGTAAATGATATGTGCATATGTATGCAGTTATATAGATATAGTGAATATGTTTCGAAATTTGTATATTTACATATACATACATACAATAAAACACATAAATCAATTTCAATGAAGGATACGATTTTTCGAATATACAAACATGCATACATACATAGAAGTTGTGTAGATCTCCGTAGCGAAATTTTGTATTATTGAGAAAGAAGAAAAGTGATAAAATTTGAAGAGTTGCAGTATTGCATCAATTATTTTGCATATTGCAAATGCTATAGAGTTATAGCGATTTTTTTGAGTAATTGAATCAATGAAATTGTATTGAGTAATGAAGAGTGCTCACGTATGAGATGTCCGCATGCATAAAAATAAAAATATAATATATTGTAATAGTTATTAACTAACACACACAAAGTTTGTGTAAACGAAAACCATTGTTTCGAAAAAATTATGAAAATAAACTTAAATATGAAATAATAAAACAACCAATGCGTTTTTATACTCATCTACAGAGTCCGGCACTCGAAGTGTAATTAATTAAAAAGGCAATAAATTTAGTTTGGAAAATTACTTTTATTCAATTCAAAGTAAAAAATGTTCGAAAATAATACAAAGTAAAAAATGTGTGAAAATAATACAAAATTAAGAATCAATCTATTTTTGCTCGACACGATCATCTTTTGCCTTGACTATGGCCTTGAGACGGTCCAGAAACGAGTCGCAAGCTGCCCGAGTGTGAGTTGCAGGTACTTTGGCGCACTCGCGGACAATGGCTTTTTTCAGCGCCTCGAGACTGGTGAACCTTTTAGTTCGGATCTTGTTCTCACAAAATGGCCCAAAAAAAAATAATCCATCGGATTCGCGTCTGAAAGTGAGAGCCATTGTGTGGATGTTATGAAGTTCGGAACGTTGTTTTTTAGCCATTTTTGGTTCACTCGAGCTTTATGAGACGGTGCCGAGCCCTGTTGAAACGTCCATGGTCTGCCACAGAAATGTTTGTCTGCCCACGACTTCAAAGCAATCTCCAGAATACTTTCCCGATAATATTTCGCATTTACCTTGACGCCAAGCTCGATGAAAACGATTGGAGAACGCCCATCTGCGTTCACAGCGACACAAACCATTACCTGTGGCGGGTGCTGCCTCCTGGTGACCAATCGATGCCTCAAATTCTCGAATGAATGGTGAGTCAAATAAACTCTATCGTTTTGGGAGTTTACGAGTTGCTCGATTTGAAAAATTTTCTCTTCAGACAACATAATGTTTCACGCTTTCGGCCAAGCGAAGTAACTCCTTCGCTCTCTCAAGTCTGACTTATTGCTGCTTTGGTGTGAGATCGTGCGCCTTTTGGATCTAGTAAGGCTTGACTTTGAGATAATTTTTCAGTATGCGGCGGATGCTACGGTCAAATATTTTCAGTTCTTTCGCCATTTGGTTAGCACTTCGTCGCGGATTTCGCTCAAGTCGGTTCTTCTCTTTCTGAACCATTTCACGTGCGTTGCAGTCGCTTGATGACTCCCTTCATGACGTTTCGCGATGCTACCAGTCTGAAGTTGGTTACACTTTGAGTGCCGGACCCTGTAGTAGAATTTTAGATAAGGTTTAGTCAGAAAATATTCTAAACACTTTCATTCTGATGATATTTGCGGCTAAATTGCTGCAGAACATCAAGAAATTCATCTTACCGGGAACATAATTTCCAATTAATATAATATTATGCCAATAATTATGATGGTATGCCCTTCCGTTGTCGGTAAGCATATTCTTCGATGTATTGTCGTCTTTTTTCTTCTTTAATTGGTTGGCCGAGAAGAGCTTGCATTCGTATTTTTAATTGTTTTGCCGAGCCAGTCGTCTATTGTTGTGGCGGATGCTACGGCTAGATATTTTCACTTTTTGCGCCATTTGATTGGCACTTCGTCGGGGACTTCGCTCAAGTCTATTCTTCACTTTTTCAACCATTTTACATGACGTTGCAGTCTTTTGATGACCACCTCCCTGACGTTTCCCGATGCTACCCGTATCATTGTAATGAGTAATGGTGCGATAAACAAAATCTTTATTTACTTTATGGTGCTCGAGCTCACGAACAATCACTGGTTGTGATTTTCCATCCAAATATAATGCAATCCCACTTTTACGTTTGACAGTCATTACTAATTTTCTTTTTTCGCACTTACTCTCGACAAAATGTGATGAGCGAGCGGTCTGAAGTTGGTTACACTTCGAAAGCCGAACCCTGTATATACCATTATATACCCCCGATCTACAAGAAATCTTCAGAATTTTCTATAATTTAGTAAATTGATAGTGTGGGCTAATGGACTTTCAGAAAACTTCCTAAGCGAGTATGAAAATTTTGGAAAATTGTGTGTTCTACACTGCCTCCTGAGCTCGAATCGTCGCGACCGTGAGCGTATTGGTGATCGTACGGTTTTTAAGCCCCACTGCGTTTTGGATTGTACATTTGATTCACAATAAACGGAATAAATGTGGAATTGTCAAAGTAATTGGAAAAAAATTACTTAAATGAAGCAAAATCTAACGTGTACCGACTTTGTGTTTCTATTTCAGTTCAAGCATTGAGGAAGTACAGCGTGTCCGGTGGCAAAATCAGGTTTTAAATTTAAAGCTTCTCGTAAGCATTGAGCATATCAACGAGGAGGGGACCGCATTAACTTCGTTATCCATGTGGCAAGGAGAATTGTGGCAAACAGCTCACGGCCGGGGACCAGCTGAACATCCTGAACAAATGAAAAGGTGGAACTTTACGTTACAAATTTGCATGATTATCCGCGTCAATCCGTGCGCAAGAGAACGGCTATCTGCGAACTTCCAAAAACTATTGTGCATCAAATATTAAGGAAGTATCTTAGACTTCATTCTTTCAAAATTCAAATGGGGCAGGCGCTTAAGCCTAGCGATTACAATTTGCATACAAATTTTTGCGAGAGGTTATTCGAGCAATTTCGTACGGCATGAAAATACCGTTCGCTAGGTTAATGGCTTCCCGACATCACTTCTCCTCAACACAATCTTTGCTTATGTTTCTTCGCTGCTGTAATCTTACAGTCGTTATTCAGACGGATCGAAAGCTGTGTTGATTTGTTTCGTATATCACCAATATAATCTCAGTTGTTTTATAAATAAACCGGCGTCACAACCCACAAGACGTAAGCAAATCAGCTGATTCCTTCAAAATCACTGAAAGCTGGTTAACGGTCCAATGTTGGCCACACCCCTGCATTTTGTACATCGCGATTCTTGCAATCAAAGATCTCTTTGCTCGTCTCTATAACTCGTCGTGATGATTTGCCTTTCCTCGTCTTTTCATACTTCTTACTTCACAAAAATGAGACACGCAACATGTTTGAGTGGAAATTTAATGCTCGAGATTGTGACTGTTTTTAGTTTTTCTTAAACAAACACTTCGTTACCTCAGTTGCGGCCGTCCTTGAGCTGATTCTGTCAAATTTTCTGAGAGTCGCTTAATGGTCTGATATTGGCCTTACCTTCTGAATTCATTTCACTATGAATGCCCAATTGTCACTATGGATTCATGAATCAGTTGTTAAGAAGGACGAGATATCGATGTTGAAGGTTGTTCAGCAACACTTTGCGCTAAGGGCAACCATATTCTCAACAGAACTTCCAGTTTTTTTGATCTGCCAGCCCTTTTTCTATCCTCGACGAAAACAGTTTCGGACTATTACTTCCACCAAAAAATCACGAAATTTGCGATATGTTGTTCTTAAAGGTCTAACATTTTCATAATAAGTTTTCAATATCAAGGTGAAGTCCAAAATAAACAAGACTGGCGTCATAAAAATGTTTTTGATGGCGCCATCTTCTTAATGAATTAGTGCTTTGGAAGTTACATCCGTAGCTGACTTCCAGTGAAAGCTTGGTGGCATTCGGTTCAGTGGAAGCGAAGTTGTTGCGTCTAAAGAGTCAGTATGTTTGTGTCATCGGTACAAAAATGAGTTTCGAACAAAGAGCTAATATCAAATTTTGTTTTAAAATCGGTAAAATGTTTACCGAAACATTTAAATTGAAGAAAAAAGTGTATGGCAATGATTGGCTATCTCGTGACCAGAGCTCATGAGTGGCTTATAAGTTTTAGAGATGATGTAAATGACAATGAACATACGGGCCGCCCAAAATCAGTCATCACCAAAAACTCCATCGAAATTGTTCGTAAATTTATCGAAAATGCACCGAAATCATTATTGAAATTCATCGAATCGGAGTTGAGTATCTCCAAAACATCGATTTATTGCATTTTAACTGATCATTTGGGATTATGAAAGGTCTGCGCACGTTTCATTTCGCAGAATTTAACTGAAGCCCAAAAATTGCTCAAGATTCAACATTCGAAAGTCCTCATTAAAGAAGTGAGAAAAGACGAGAACTTCCTTTACAACATTGTAACTGGTGATGAAACGTTGTATTTCCAACCTGAAACTAAGCGTCAATGTGTCGAATGGAAGGCTTCAGACGAGCCACCAGCAAACAAATCGCTTTTGGAGAAATCAAAAATCAAGTCGATGCTCATTTGTTTTTACGATTCCAAGGAAAATCTCCACAAGGAACTCGTGCCAACGGGCCAAACCGTCAATGCAATTTTCAATATTGGCGTTTGTTGCATTGCATATGTCGAATTTGCCCCGAATACTGTCAAGGCGGAAGCTGGCGCTTATTGCATGATAATGCACAATCTCATCGACCCACTCTTGTGACTGATTTTTTGACTAGAAATCGTATTTTAACCATCAATCACTCACCGTATTCGCCTGATATGGCTCCCTGTGACTTCTATCTATTCGGAAAATTGCATTTGGCCATGAAAGGAAAAGGTTTTGCGTTCGTAGAGGTCATCCAAAATGCTTGTACCGTCCAGAAGGGCATTCCGCTCAATGACCTGAAACACTCTTTCGAAAAGCTTTTAGATCGCGCAAAACAGTGAATCGCGGTCAGAGGGGACTATTTTGAATAAATAAACTCCAAGTTATCAGAACAAAGCTCCTGTCGTTTCTATTTTAGCTCAGTCTTTTTTATTTTGGAGTGTATATAGTATATATTATATATATATACTGTATATATAAGTATATATATAATTGGCGCGTACACCCTCCTTCTCCTATTTTTGGCGTGCATCTTGATGCTCCACAAATGGAGGGAGCTACAGTTTTAAACCGACTCCGACAGCAGATTTTTTTTATTTACATACCTTCAATTGTAACCAAAAGACAAACCCAGATTTTCGGTAATTTTCTTTGCGATTACGCATTGTATTTTACTTATATATCTATGTGATTATTTTTTTCTTCTTCTTCTTTAGTTTATAGAATCATCTAAACATTTTACAGTTTAGTTGTTAAATAATAAATAAGAATTGATTTTTAGCGCAGTTCTATGTATAGGTTTATCTGTATGTATATAGTTGCTTTCTTATACAAATACAACTTTACGATTTAAATATCTATGTATTAGGATATCTCTGTAACATTTGTGTCGGTGCGCTGCTACTGGCGTACTTTGCGCACTTTCATTAACACAACATAAGACTCATATATATATTGATATATAAATTTTAGATTCGGACAATCGTTTTTTAATTTTTTTTTTTTTGTTTTATTGCATATGTTCGAGCTAACCTTACGTCTATACGATGCCTTTCGTCTACTTCATAATATACACTTGATTTTTTTTTTTTTGTTTTTTGTTTTTAGTACATTTGTAGTTGTTTGTATGTATACAACAACTGAAAAATAAACTTCACGCATGCTTGTAAAGCAGTGAAGTAGATTTTTTCTGCTTTCAGTTTGCTTACGCTACAATTTAAATTACCTTAACTTAATGCTACTTACATAATCTGTTGAACGTTAACTCTAATATATTTTAATTGAAAATATTCATCATTTTAAAAAGGTATACAAAAATCCACATACAATAGAATAGAAGAAATACCACACTCTGAGGCGTATTTTTTCGGCTGGAAATTTGAGTTTCCTTGAACAATGCACGGCTTTGTATGCAAACAACACGTAAGTATGTATGTAATATACAATTTAATGTAATTAAACAAATTTATTTGAATTTATGTAAGTATGTAAACTCTTTGTGTGAGCAGCTGAGAGAATTTATGTTTTAGGATTATTATTTTCTCGCTTACTAGAAATAATATCTTGCTATAGATACTGAACTAACAACGTAATTTACAAGTATATTTAAGATTAAACTAATATGCACGCAAAATTTTACGAAACTGTAGGAAAACGCCGCGTATACTAAATTATTTTACTAAGTAAATATGTTATATGTAAATGAACTCGAATAAATTATTGTTTTCTTATTTAGCTTTTCATGTAAGTTAACTATTTCATTTGTATTTTAGTTTTAAGTTTTGTAGTTGTAATAGGAAACAAAAACGCAGTTACATTGGTTATTTAATATTTTGTATTTGTTGGTGTTTTGTTTTTTTAATATATATGTACATTTATTTATGTACGTGTGCACCTAAATATGTTTCATTGCTCTCTGTCTAAACAGCAGATGATTTATTTTCAGTTTGAGCGTATGTGTGTGTGCTTGTGTGTGTGTTGCTGGAAGGAACTAAAACACTACTATAGTTGGTATAAAAAGCACGAAAAGCTAAAACATTTTTAAGATTTGTACATTTTTAGTTGGTCAAAAGTTCAAAACCATTAAGAAGTAAAACATTTTTAAGATTTGTACATTTTTAGGGGGCAGTAAGGGAAAATAAAAAGATATTAAAATGGTTTAAGTGCACAAAATATGAAAAAATATTAGACATACAAACACACATGATAACAAAACTTACGCGGTTCTTAAATAAAATAACAAATATTTAGTAAACAAAAGAAAATAATAAATTTAGTAAAAAAAAAAAATAGTAAAAAATAAATAAATTTAGTAAAAAAAACACACATAATAAATTTAAATAAATAAAAATATAAATAAAAAAAATAAATAAAAAAATTAAAAATAAAATAATAATTTTGAATAAAATAACAAATATTTGATAGAAAAAACATTAATAATAAATTTTGTAAAAATATAGTAACTTAAGTAAAAAAAATAGTAAATTTAGTAAAAAAAAAAATAATAAATTTACTAAAAAAAACATAAATAAAAAAATAAAAATAAAAAAAAAATAATAATTTTAAGTAAATAACGAATATTTAGTAAAAAAAAACATGAATAATAAATTTGGTAAAAAAGACATAAATAAAAAAATATAAACAAAAAAAATAATAATAATAATAAGTAAAACAAAGTAATAAATTTAGTAAAACCAAAATAATAAATTTAGTAAAAAAAAATTACATAATGAATTTGAATAAATAAAAATAGAAATAAAAAAGATAAAGATAAAACACTAATTTTAAATAAAACAAATAAAAAATAGAAATATAAATGAAAATAAATGAAAAAATAAACAAATTATTATTAATAAAATAACAAATATTTGGTAGGTACAATTAAAAAACAAAAATAAAATAATAATTTTAAATAAAATAACAAATATTTAGTAAAAAAAACCATTAATAATAAATTTAGTAAAAAAAAATAATAAATTTAGTAAAAAAACAATACATTAGTAAAAAAAAAAAAAATTTAGCAAAAAAAAATACATTTAGTAAAAAAAAACATTAATTTAGCAAAAAAAAAAATAAATGTAAATAAATAAAAATAAAAAAGTAAATAAATTTAAATAAATAAAAATAAAAATATAAATAAAAAACAAAAATTAAATAATAATTTTAAATAAAATAACAAATATTTAGTAAAATAATAATAAATTTAGCAAAAAAAAAATAATAAATTTAGTAAAAACATAATACATTTAGCAAAAAAAAACATAAATAATAAATTTAAATAAATAAAAATAAAATATAAATAAAAAACAAAAATAAAATAATCATTTTCAATAAAATAACAAATATTTAGTAAAAAAAAAACAATAATAAATTTAGTAGAAAAAACATAAGCAATAAATTTAAAAAAAATAAAAATAGAAAAATAGTAAATTTAGTAAAAACAAAAATAATAAATTCAGTAAAAAAAAAATTCTGAAAAAAACACAAAGAATAAATTTAATAAAAAAAAATAGTTTCCATATACTTTCTCCCGTATTTGAACGTGTTCTAAAACGTGGCCTAGTCAAGTCAAAAAAAACAAACTACACACCTAAAACTTTGAATTGACACTCAAAATCCGCACTTATTTATATACGAAACACCAATTTTTCATAAGTTGAAGCATTCATGCACTTCTTACACATAACTGTAAATTTATTTATTCCGTGAAAAAATTTTGTATGTCATTGAACATAAGATATTTAGCTGCTTACTATATAATGGTATATAAAATATTCAAGTCGTATTCGGTTCTATGCTTCATTCCTAGCAATGCAGCTGAATTTTCTGATCTGCTGCTTACGGCTCTTATTCGTTCTCACTTAGAGCAGCTGCTATCTGCTATCGTTTGGAGAGCTTTGCGACCAACTTTCGATAAATAGAATTGAGCGTGTTCCAAAAATATTTCTTAACGCCCATTTAGCTCGACGAAACTCGGGTCCAAGATATGAGATTAAACTTCTTTCAATTTTGTTCTCAACGAACCCTAAACTATGAGGCTCTATGAAGATATTTGCCTATTGATTTCATAAAAAAAAATGCTCCATACGCATTCTCAAAAACATTGTAAAACGATTGAGTGACATTTTCAATTTAATGAGATTTATTTTCTTTTTTGGGATATGTATGGTGATTTTTTATGATGAAATCAAAGGGTGAAAGGTAGAATAAATAACAAGTTAACTACACTGCGTTAAATAACAATGTCACAGAAATTTAATGAAAAGTTTCAACAATTTATTTTTTATTTTTTTATTTTAATAATTTGTGTATTAAAATATATTTCATTATCCTGCAAAAGCCATTTAAATCTAGGTTTCAAACTTTGTGCAAATTTGCAAACAAACAAAAAATACAAAAAATTTACATCAAAACAAATACACAAAAAAAAAATTTACATCACACTTTTTCATCAGAATGTATTGAATAAAAATTTGAGCACGCAGTTTTTTAGCCCATTGAATTTTAGTATAAGAATAGGCAAGTCTTAAGTAGCTAAGAAATCGCGTTGATTTTTGACGATTGCTTTTGCTAAAGGTGTTGGGTGTTTCCTTCCATACAAAATAATAAAGAAAATGCAGGTCAACGCGAAAAAAAAATTGACAAAATTCAACGCGTTTTTTGGGTCAGCTGAAATTTGTACTTTGTCAGCACAAAATTCTAAAAAATTAGAAAAAATTCGAGTACGCAGTTTTATAGTCTTTTGAATTTTGTGCTGTTAAAGTGCACAGTTGCAGTTTTAACTGACTCAAAAATCGTGTTGATTTTTGACAATTTTTTGTTTGCCGGCGATCTGTGCATTTTCTTCATTATTTTGTATGGAAGGAAAGTGAGGAAGTTTTGTAAAAATTTGTAGAACTTTTTTTTTTTTGTTTTTGTGGTAAATGAAGATTTGCAGAAGTCGTTGGCGAAAAAAAAAAATTACAAAATTCAACGCCATTTTTGGGTCAGCTGAAACTTCTACTTTATCAGCACAAAATTCACGAGCCTATAAAACTGCGTACTCGAATTTTTTGTAAAAAATCTGTTTAAAAAGAGTAGAACTTTGAGGAAAATTTAAAGCTTTTTTTTTTTGTGTTTCCTTCCATACAAAAGAGTGAATGAAGAATTGCAGAAGATGCCCGCGAATAAAAATGTCAAAATTCAACGCGATTTTTGGGTCAGCTGAAACTTGCGCTTTATTAGAACAAAATTCAAGAAGCTTTAAAACGGCATACTCAAATTCTTTCTAAAAATTCTGTTTAAAAAATGTGAGAATTAGTAGATTTTTTTTGTCACTAACAAATTTTAAACTTGAATTTATAATATGGTGTTTGTAGGGGTATAAAATATATTTTCATAAAAAAATTATTGAAATTTAATAATAAAAAAATAAATTTTAAAAAGTGGTAAATTCAAAACTTATCAATAAGTTCTAGTGCTATAGTTCTTTAATGCAGTGTAGGAAACTTTATATTTATTTCATCATAAAGATATCAGCATTCCATACCCAAAACAAAAATCAGTGAATTAAAAATGTCACTCAATCGTTTTATTCCCATTTTTTTTTGTTTTTTGTTTGGGTTCTTTTTTTCTGAATAGTAAACATGGAGAGTTGATTATGATTAAATAAGATGTACTATGATTCATCTCATAGGAAAATATATATACTATATAAATAAGATGAAAAATCTGCGTCGATCCTCATTGGATTTTCATAATTTAAAGTTCCTTGAAAACGGAATTGAAAATAGTTTCTTCTCATATAATCTCAAATTTACACTGGTAAACGCTATTTAAAAAGAAATATACTAAAATTTTAGGTTATGCTTTGTTTTACCGTCTTACTCTCTTCATTACTTGAGATATATTAACATTTTATAAACCATTGTAAGCAGCTAAATATCTTATTTTGAGCAGTATTTTTCCCCAATTTATTTCATCTGTTAAATTTCGACACTTATGGAAATATTCCTCATCTTGTAAATATCGCCTAGCGAGCGTATTGTGTGCAAGGCTGAAGCCCACCGTCAACCAACTGATTGAACCTTATCAGTGTGGCTTTAGACCTGGAAAGTCTACCGTCGACCAAATATTCACAATACGCCAAATCTTGGAAAAGACCCATGAAAGGAGAATCGACACACATCATCTTTTCGACGATTTCAAAGCTGCATTCGACAGTACGAAGAGGATGTATGCCGCGATGTCTGAATTTGGTATCCCCGCAAAACTAATACGGCTATGCAAGAGGACGTTGCTCAACACCAGCAGCGCCGTCAGAATTGGGAAGGACCTCTCCGAGCCGTTTGATACCAAACGAGGTTTCAGACAGGGTGACTCGCTGTCGTGTAACTTCTTTTACCTGATGTTGGAGAGCATCGTAAGAGCCGCAGAACTTAATCGCTCAGGCACAATATTTTATAAGAGCGTACAATTGTTGGCGTATACCGATGACATTGACATCATCGGCCTTAACAACCGCGCTGTTAGTTCTGCCTTCTCCAACTGGCAAAGAGGCAAAGCGAATGGGACTGGTGGTGAACGAGGACAAAACGAAGTACCTCCTGTCTTCAAACAAACAGTCGGCGCTCTCGCATATCGGCGCACTCGCGTATCGGCACCCACATCACTGTTGACAGTTATAATTTTGAGGTTGTAAAGGACTTCGTTTATTTAGGAACCAGCATTAACACCGATAACAATGTCAGCCTTGAAATCCAACGTAGAATCTCTCTTGCCATCAACAATCTCTCTTGGACTAAGTAGCCAACTGAGCAGTAAAGCCCTCTCTCGACGAACAAAACTAAAAAGAATTATAGCTGATGTCTAATTCAATGGTGTCGCATGTGCCAAGGCGGTCAGAGCTATTCATTTTATTCAGAATTTGGAGTTTTCAGCTTTTCTTCGCTTGTGTGTGTTAGTAGTCTAGCGAATAGCATACAATCCATTTTTGCCAAATAAATGAATATACAGCTACGGTTGAGTATAAAAATGCTTCACACTATGGAAAAATGATTTTCCGTAATGCTTTTTCACTAAGTGCAAATTTCGAGTGTCATTTCAAAACTCTGAGCAGGTAATTTTTTTCTACTTAACTAGACCCACACACCGTTAGATGTACATATATATCGAAGAAAGTATATTTTCTGTATCACACAGTATAATCGTAAATAGGAGACACAGAATTACAAGTGTTTTATTTATTTTCAAGGTGGGGGGTCATTTTTCCCAAAATAAATTTCCCAAAAAAATTTGTTCCCAAAATTTTTTTTCCCAAAAAAAAATTTCCCAATATTTTTTTTCCCAAAAATATTTTTTCCCGCTTTATTGTTTTTTCCCGAATGCATGTTTTCCCAAAATAACTTTTTTCCAATAGATAGCTTTCCCGAACAAATACTACTGAAATTAATTTTTATTATTCTACTATTTGACATTTTTCGACGATTCCGACAATATGAGTGTATATAATAATCAAAAATCTTATACTTAAGTAATCGAAAAAGATTCGAAAAAGTTTTTCAATATACATTTTTCAATTCGGATAAAAAGACAAGGTAACGAATGTATCCAACTTCACTCATATAAACAAGTTTTTTCACGTCATTCTTTTCGTGTCAAAATTTCATGAGCCAAAATTTGCTGCCTAAAGTCAAAATTTCTAATTATGGCGGAATTAATTGAATGCAAAAAATCATTTCTTTTGCACATTAACGGATATTTGTACTACAAACACTCAGGTAGAATAGGAGAAACTGCGTATTGGAATTGCCGAAGAAAACCTGAGTGTAATGCTAGAGTGACAACATACGGAGGAAAAATGGCATTGGGAAAATTATTTTTTGGGAAAAAAAAATTTGGGAAAAAATATTTTATGGGAAAATTTATTGGGAAATTTTTAGTTTGGGAAAAATGGCATTGGGAAAATTATTTTTTGGGAAAAAAAATTTGGGAAAAAATTTTTTTGGGAAAGTGATTTTGGGAAAATTGTACCCCAATCATTTTCAAAACTATTCGAAAAATACTCGAAATAACTGAAATGTCATTAAAAAAAATGTGTGTAAGGTAGTGCAGATGAAGTTTTTCGTTTTTATGTTGGCAGTCATCAGTTTTGGTGTTATCTACTAATACATTTTACATTTACATTTCGCTACAATATTCACTATGAGTTATTGCATTTACTTGCACTATTTTGCTCAATTTAACTAAAAAAAAATAAAATAAAATTTGAATTACACGCAAATTGTAAGTGTATTTAAATTTTGTTTTTGTTTTTTGCCTCTTTAACTCTTTTATATATTTTTTTTCTTTTCGTGTTTACTTTCTATTCGCTTTTTGTACAATATTTACGGGAGTAAAATATTTCTGCAACTGCCGGCCACATACATTTTTGCATACACACGTGGACACATAACCAAAGACTGTGACTGAATTAATATTTTTACTGGCAATGCACCGTATTTTTTTCGCAACGCCTGTACTACTAAGAATATTATTACGTTATTCACCATTGCCGATATTGAAACTCGTGATAATTAATAGTTTTAAATTGTAGACAAATGCTCGTCGGTTCCTGTCGTGTTAAGTGGGCAAACATTTAAGTCATTTCAGTTTTCGTGCGTGTGTTCAGGAAATGAAAATCATTCCAATTTCAACATATTTTCCATTGAAAAGGTCTTTCTTTATATGTAAATGCCCCAAACGAGCGCACTACATCATTTCATTTGTCATGAAGGAAATTTGTTTAGAAGTGCCACGTAAGCACAGGTTGTGTGGCACAATGATGAAAACATTGACCCTAGCGCGCGGAAAAACTAACAAAGCCTAAGAATTTTGCAAATTTTAATGTTAAATAACCTCTATGACAGAAAAAGTAAACCAGTTATAGTAAGACAAAACAAATTCAAACAAATAATATATGTAGAGTTGCACTTGGAGCTGACGCATGATCTGAAAACATCAGCATGGGCATGACAGTCGGGTATAAATCAACGGGATAACCAAGATTTATATTCGACCAAGAACAGCCACTTCAGTAGTATTAATTTATGTTTTTACAACAAAAAATGGCTTACCAAAAAAACACAACAATAAAAAAAACAGAAAACACAAATATAAGGAAAAAACAGAAAACACAAATAAATAAGGAAAAGAAAGAAGAAGATAACAGATTAAAAAATTAAAAAAAATTAAAAAATAAAAAAAAGGAAACAAAATGATTATAAAAAAAAACGAAGAAAAAAAAAATTAAAAAATTAAAAAAAATTGAAAAAATTAAAAAAATTAAAAAATAAAAAATATTTAAAAAAAGGAAAAAATTAAAAAACAAAAACTATTTAAAAAAAAATATTGGGCTGACAACTAAGTAATTGCGGATTTCACTCATAGATGACTTCAGTTGAATTTTTAGGTTTGCAGACGTAGTACAAATGTAAAACACATTTTGTTATTTGATAGTTGGCAATTCAGCTGTCAATCAGTAAAAAAAGGGTGTTTTGTTCCATTGCGTAGTTTCCGTTTAACGTTCGCTGAAAAATGGAAAATGAAAAGGAACATTTTCGTCACATTTTGCTTTTTTATTTCCGCAAAGGAAATCGTCTCGCAAGCTCATAAAAAGTTATGTGCTGTTTATGTTGACGAAGCCTTAAAAGAACGGCAGTGTCAAAATTGGTTTTCCAAATTTCGTTCTGGTGATTTTTCACTCAAAGTTGAAAAACGCTCTGGTCGTCCAGTTGAAGTTGATGACGCCCTAATCAAAGCATTAATCGATTCGGATCGTCACAGTACAACACGTGAGATTGCAGAGAAGCTTCATGTATCACAGACATGCATTGAAAATCACTTAAAACAACTTGGCTATGTTCAAAAACTCGATAAATGGGTTCCTCACGAACTGAAAGAAACGCATTTAACGCAACGCATTAACAGCTGCGATTTGCTACAGAAACATAATGAAAATGATCCATTTTTAAAACGACTGATAACTGGCGATGAAAAATGGTCAATATCCAGCGGAAAAGATCATGGAGCAGGCCAGGTACACCAACTCAAACAACATCAAAAGCTGATATTCATCAGCTTGGTGGGATTACAAAGAAATTGTCTACTTTGAACTCTTGCCACCCAACCGAACGATAAATTCTGATGTCTACATTGTACAGCAAACGAAATTAAACAATACAGTTGAAGAAAGCGGCTCGAATTGACAAATCGAAAAAGTATTGTATTCCATCATGACAATACAAGGCCACACACATCTTTGGTCACTCGGCAAAAATTATAGGAGCTTGGAAAGGGATGTTTTGCCACATCCACCACATAGTCCTGACCTTGCACCATCCGATTACTTTTTGTTTCGATCTTTACAAAACTCCTTGAATGGTAAAAATTTCAGTAATGATGATGATGTCAAATATAACAACCAGAAGTTTTATGAACGTGGGATTACGATGATGAATGAAGAAGAAGTTATTTAGTTCCATGAAAAAATTGTCTTTGATTTTCTAAAAAAAAAATCCGCAATTACTTAGTGGCCAACCCAATAAAATAAAAAAAATAGCAAAAAAAAAAAATAAATAAAAAAACAACCTAAAAACCAAAAACAAAAAAATACATGGACAAATAGCTCAACGAAAGTCAAATGTAAAGACCAATACTGTGCCACGCCTACGTTACCTACACATGAGCTAACTTCTTCATGGCCGATTATTTGGAAATTTCTTTATTGGAGAGTTAACCCCAAACACATTTTAAAAAATTATGGTCAGTCAATCAACGAACTCTCACTAAGATTAAAATTGCGCAAACAAGACAGCTAAAGATAGGAGCCGCTAAAAATGCTTTGACAAGGTTTTTTACTGCATTTTCCAAATTCTTTGGCCACTTAAAACTTGCACTTTATTTCACCAAAATTCAATGGACTACTCAAAATTTATCTAAAAATTCAGATTAAAATTATCAAATTTGAATTGAAAATTTGTTGAACATTTTCAAATTTAGATGTGAGTTTAAAAATTTAATTTATTTTGTTTTGGTTATAGAATGAAAAATATTAAACAAATAAGAAAAAAATGTAACTCGAAAAATATTGCAAATATAAAAAAAAACTTCACGCACTCAGTTATGTCTCAGTTAGACTCAAACAAACAAAAAGCACACAGAAACAGTAGAAGGCGCTAACCTCAGTAGGTAGTCAACTCGAACGGAGGAATCATCCTTTTTTTTTTGTTGTGTTTTCTACCTAAGAGCGATCACTAGAAAAGGCATATACTTATATCGACATGCCTATTATTTGCCTTACATGGAGAACTCGTAACGACAACGACCCGAAATACAAGTCTCAGGCTGAATGCGTGAGAGTTTTTGAGCGACCGACCACAAATACGAATTTAACCCTCTATTGAGCACCCAGGTCTGACCAGACTAGCTTTTTCGACTTTGGACATGAATTTAACATATTTCTATTACAGCTAACGCCTTAAGCTTCCATCCAGGTAGCTTCCTAAAATTTAATTTTATATCGATTTACGGATGTAACCTTTTAAAAGGGATTCCTCGAACAGGACGAAAAAAAGGCCAGACCTGGGTGTCCAGCCGAAGATTTTAAAAAATGCCGCTATAGAAAATGTATGGCATTTTATTAAGAGACCGGTACCAGCCAAAAAAAACATTCAAATAGGAACGCAATTCAAAATGAAATAATGCGGTTGTGAAAATATGAACAATTTTTCATTCATTTTTGGAGAATGCTGTTGTAGTAAAAAGCCTTTATAACCTTTGTAGATCCGATCGTTGTAAGTTCTTGTGAAAACAGATGTCTGTAATACGGCAAACGGGATATTCTACCAGGTGGTCAATTTGAAAAAAGAAAAAAAAAGTATACTAGGCAGTAAAAGGCCGCATTCGACTTTTCTTTTCACAAGTTTTTCTTTCTGCAATATTCAAAATGTTTTGTAAAATTATAGTTCTTTCTTTAAAACATAAAAAAAACTTCGTTAAAGATTCACAAGAATTTAACAAATCTTAAAACATTGTCATCAAAATTAAAAAACTTTTAGAGACCTTTTAGGGGTGCAGTTTCATAGCTCAATCAACTTCAGTATTCAGTAAATTAGGTTAGGTAGGCATTAAGCCATCATATAGTCCTTTTGGTCGCTAGCGATACCAGATGGAGGCTGATCTCTATTAAGATTCAAAGAGGGCATCACGTAGGATGTCAACGCTTTTAGCAAATCTAAACAGCGCTAGAGGATCTATTTTTGAGATCTACCAGACTCCAAACTGCCTGGGAGCTCGGCATTTCGAGCGCGTTTTTGATAATGCCAGAGGAAGACACCGAAGGTGCTCTAAAGTTTCAGAAATTTAAATTTAAATTTTTTAACTAGAATTTCTGGAAAATTTTCAAGTAAACAGTTTTATAGCCCATTGAATTAAAGTGCAAATTTGAAGTCACTCAAAAATCGCGTTGATTTTTGATTTTTTTTTTTTTTGCATATAATATTGAGCATTTTTCCCCTATATAATAAAATATTTGCGCACATTATACTTATATATCCACTAAATATGCAGAAGCAATAAAAAAATTTAATGAAAATATGTTTATTAATTTTTATATTATGTATTATAAAAGTAAGCTAAACCTTAAATAAGCCAAAAACAATTTTTTTTTTCATTCATATTTCACCTAAAAATCGTTTTAGTAAAAATAATAGCGCATAGCTCATAAATGACTTAATTGTGTGCCCACGTGTGTATTTGTATTGGGAAATGCTGCAATTTATTTTTTTAGTATAATGTTTGTGTTGTTGTGTTTTGTCTTTTTTCTATATTTTACTAAATAGTAAAATCGTACCTCGGTATATTTATAAATATTGTAACAAAATGGTAACTAACTATTGTGGAAATGCGGCTTTCATTCATTGAACTATAATATGCAAGTAAATATATTTACGATAGAATCTCTTTAATACTAATTTACATATATAAGTATATGTATATGAATGTATGTTTGTGGATTTATGACAAAACAAAACATTTCTACTTAGTGTATTCTTCCAGTAAAGCAAAAGGAATACACCAATTTTTGATTGGTAAAAAATATCGATGTGGCGCCTTCAATTACGATGGAAATTGTCATACACTTTCGCTCACATAATTAAGTAATTTTTTCTTCCGTATAAAGCACATGTTCGGAAGTAAAAGGTCTTTCAAAAGTGAAGCCTGAGTATCGGTAAGTGAATAATTCCTAGACGTTACCTTTGTTATGTTATCTTTGATATTTTTCAAGTAGACAGATCTACAATTTTACACAGAAAAAAAACAACGAGTAAAAATGATCGATCTTTAAGAACAACAAATGGAAGAATTCGTGATTTTTTCCGTGGAAATAATCGTCCGAATGAATCGACAATTCAAAGGCTGGTGAAAAAATTTCAAGAAACTGTTTCTGTGAAGGATAGAAAAAGGACTGGCAGATCAGACGGGGGTTTCTCAAAAAGTCTATGTGAATAAGCCAACAACGATTTCCAGCGTTGAAATACAAAAGGCGGATCAAGATTGCTGAACTCAATGCGTTGTGTGAGCGAGTTCTAGAAAATCGTAATTCTTGTATGACAGCCTATAAATGTGCCATGGTGAACATTCAAATGATGTCATTTTTCACATAGAATTGTTAAGAGCTGTATTTTGAATAAAAATGGTGAAAAATGAAGGTATCTAAATATCGTATCTATCGTAATACAAATAATGAAACATGAAGAAATCTAAATTTTAACATATATTTTTTTTAACAATGCCTAGGCGTGTCTTTTGAAAGACCCTTTACTTCATATAGAAGAAAGTGTGCAACATCGTTTTGCGAAAAAAATTTATCCAAAATTGACCCAATTTCAAACCAACATTTCATTATACTAAGATTGAATGGGCTATAAAACTGAGCCAGAAATTCAAGTTAAAAAAAGTGAAATTTAAATTTACTAAATACTGAAATTGAATGAAAAAGCTCCCCAAAAAGCTTCTACCATTTTTTAAATTTTGATGACAATTTTTTGAAATTTGCTGAATTCCTGCGAAACTTTAAACTAAAATTGACTGAGCTATAAAAGTGCAGCCCTAAAAGGTTTAGAAAAATTTTGAAATTTTAATGCCATCTTCTGAAACTTTTAAACTAAAATTGAATAGTCTATAAAACTGCTTCTCTAAAAAGTTTCTAATAATTTTGAAATTTTAATGACAATTTTTTTAAATTTTTGTGAATTTTGTACAAACTTTGGAGTTTTGATTTGTAAGGTTTTTCTTATGTAATTTTGTAAAAAAATTAGGAAAAAAAATTTGCATAAAAAATATAGCGAACATTCTAAAAAAGATAAAGTGTCTTAATTATGTGAGCGCTTGTGTACCATCGAAAGGCATTTAATTTTTATGTCAAATCTTATCATGGCAAAATGCAGTGGGCTTCGAAGGCGCTTTGCCATCGTTTTTCCATCTGAAAGTGGTTCCCTGCCGGTATATTGACATGCACACAATGACGGCCACCGTAGCCGAGGATGATTTAGCAAAGCAAACTGGCTCTTAGTCGGATGGTTTTGTATACGAACATCAAATAACAAAAACATTCAGGCAATGGCAGACAGACCACCGTTTGCATTTGTTGACATAAAGTAACATAGAAAACCTGATTGCCGTTAGGAAGCCTCCAAGCACATACATATTCTAAGAGACTTACTATAATTACGGTACAATTAAATTTCAGATATATCTTTATACATGCAAAGGTCTATGCAGCCACAGATTGCAGGCAAATATGTGTATTCCCAAAATCTCATTCTTATTGCTCATCGATTAAAGAAGCCATAACAAAAGTAGTAAAATGTTTTGTCAAGCATCCACAAACATAAACTTTTCTATTTCTTTGAAATATAAATTTGAGGAACAGTTGTTGTACATTAAAAATTAGGAGAGAACAAATCGTCTGTAAAATGTTCCTAAATGTGGTTTTTAGATATTTCATTGCAATAAATGTGTGCGGCCGAAACCATGTTAGGAACGAGACAAGGGACTGTTTAGTCCGGGCATTTTTAGCATTGAAAATTCCGCGCGCCGACGAGATGTATGAACGCAATGATTCATTCTTGCTTCGGCTGACGGTCTTCCCACCACTATAAACGCAGCTGACCATCATTATTATATTTTCATATGTGTCCAAAATTATGTAAAACAAATTTCAATCGGCATAAAGTAGTTTTACTTTTTAATTTATTTTAAAAGTTGCCTGTTCAGCTGACGTATTTTTCCCACTCTACGGCGCAGCTGACTATTTTTTTTTTTTATTCTACTAAATGTTAACAATACACAAAAAAACTTTCAACCGGTATTGAATGAGTTGTTAAAATTTTTTTTTCGACACGTTTCGCAGCATCCCACGCACGTACCCACCGCTACTGGACCAGCAGACGGTTGGTCTCGTCATCCATTGGATGGCGTCTGCCTTCAGTATTAAAATCAGTCGGCATGAAATGATGAGGTCAAAATGACCCCTGGCTCCCGGACTAGAATGTATTGGTTGAAAATTTTCTTTATGCTACCAACACATATAAATCACTTTACATTTTGTCAAAAAAGTATGTTGCCAATAGCTAGCTCAGTGTGTACGAGTACACTGTGGCCGGAACAACCAAGTAATGCCAACTTAATCATTCGAGCAAAATATATTTACGTTACCCGAATTTATATTCGACCATCGACTGCCACTTCAGCAGCATTCGCCAAACATTTATGGGGAATGTTTATGCTGTTACAGCAAGAACAAACAAAATGTATGGCAAATATTGTATGCTGAGCAACTATTGATCATTAAAGTGACTGCTGTGAGCATCATTTCTGTCTTTCAATTCAAACCCCCGTCACGAAAAAAAATCCAATTCGAATTTCGACAAACGTTGATAGTCACCGCCTATGGAGCATGAAATCAATGCAAATAAAGTGTCGGTACTTTTTCGATTGTTTTTTTTAGTTTTTTTTGTTTTTTTAGTTTTTGTGTTCTCCTGTTCGTTTTTTGTGCATACTGCATACACCGAGTATTTCAACATTATTTGTTTACTTAACAGAACCAAAACGCATGCATACGTGCAACTCACACGCAGACAGACAATACAAATTTTAATTTCAAATAAAATACTTATTTTAGAGTTGGCCGTTTTCCTCCCAATTTGCGTGTTTTAAAGCCTAATTTTCCTCCCTTTTTTTTGTTTCTTAATTGTAACTTTACCTTTATTACAATTCCGACTTATTATCAAATCCATCATCGTCTTGCTTTTAAAGATGTTTTTGTGTAAGTATAGCTGAATGCAGAATATACAGAGTATATAATTTGAAATTTTACAATGAGAAATAATTTTCATAAAATCGTAATGTTCTGAGCTTTATGCGTTTTTTACTTTGAGATTTGCTTTTGTTTTGTTTTGCTTTTCGATTGCTTCGGATACATTTTATATATTATATATACATATACTATATTTTAGAATCTTCGATTGCAACAGAATTATGGGAAACACAATATTCAGTTAATACACAAAATGATTTGTTTTTTTTTATTTACATAGCATCATGTTTAGCTTTAAAGCCATGTTTAAAAATGCTCTCGAAGTACAAGGCGAGCAGATTGCTGCTAAATGACTTTCCTTCAGCAGAAGAATTTCAATTTTATTTTTTCAATGAGGAAAAGCTGTTTTAAAATGCATTGAGTATAAAATACACACATTTATTTGCACCTCTCTTCTTCTTTTTTCGATAATTTGTTCAACACTTTAAACTTAAACAAAAAAAAAGGCAGATCTAATTTCATATTTTCAAAATTATATTAAAGAGATGTAGAAGAATTGCATAGATATGTTCACAAATAAATAAAATACAATTCAAAGTCTTTTTCATATGTCCAATTTTTTTCAATATTTTTAAAGCTATATAAAATATAGATTGGTTTATTTGATATTAGTTTATACTTTAAATCCTCAAGAAATTCAAATGCCACAACTTAATATTCTAAAACTGACCTCACTGACTCGCCTTGATAAAGAAAATTACTCTTTTTTATCACAGACTCTACTTGCTCGCACACTTCACTAAACTCAATTCCTAATGGGATAAGCATAAACGTAAACAAATACCGTTTTCAAGTTATAACAAACTGACAAATAGAAAACAATTAAAAAGGTAGTATGCGAAAAAAATTAACAAACTGAGCTGTTGGTTTTGGTTGTTTTTGCCGTTTCTTGTTATGCCAGCATTATAGTACGTACACATTTACGTGTCAGTTGCTTTCGCATCCATCTTGAGCGCCTGCAATCGTTTTTCACAGTACAAACTGCCGATGGGCTTTGCCAAGGACGCGGCCAAGCTTTTCGTTATTGTTAGCGTGGTTATGCTAGCGGTCGTGTTTGTTGGCTGATTGCTTATAGGAACATTATTCCCAACTGTTGCCGGGTTGACGGCGCCTTCGCCGCCAGGAATCATACCAGTGTTGCTATTATCGGCAGCGCTATCGTCACAATTACTGCCAGTTGTATTGGTGTATTGTATTTGCGGCATAATGCCCGCAGTGTATGATTGCCGCATGATTGGCAATCGATAGTGAAAATTAGTATTGCTGCTGGTCGTCGTCGTCGTTGTCGTCGTCGCGGCTGTGGTTGTTAGTGGATTTGATATTTGGTTCGTCGCTAACGCGCTTCCCGTTGGTTTTCCTCCATTCCTTCCCACATCTTCCACACCGCCACCACGCCGCATAAGTACTTTAGTTGTTGTCACGGCACTGGGCGCAGCTGTAGTGGCAGGTGTGGCAGCAGCAGCAGCAGCAGCGACAGCGACAGCACTTTCCGTTTGCCAATTTGCATTACTGCGGCTACGATCTGTAATGGGAAATTTATTTTTCGTACAACTCAAGTCCAATTCAAGCGTATAAAAACGTCCACGTGTATACTTTTTATTTTGGTTCTCTAATATGACCGCGCCGCCTCTGCTACTGCCACCGCCGATGCTGCCGCTGCTCGCACTCGTGTTTACGTTCGCATTCAAATTCGTACTACTATTGCTGCTATTCAAATTGGCGTTTGTGTTGTGGTTGTTGTTGTTGTTATTGTTATTTGTATTAACACGTTCCAAGTTGCTGTCCGCGAATACACTGCTCATCGTAGGTTGTCGACTAACTGTGCAAATACTGCTTCGATTACTGCTGTTGGTTGTCTGTTCGCTGCTGCAATTGCTGCTGCTGATCGTCGGATGGCTGGAGGTTGTGCTGGTGCATGTCGTATTGCATGAAAATGCTGCAGTCGTCGATGAGGCAGGGGTAATGTCGCAACGTTGTATCGCAATGTAGTCTACTTCGTCGACATCATCATTCGTCAGCACTGATGTTGTCGCTATCCACTGCGTTGAACGATTGGTATCCTCGTAATCGCTTTCATCACTATCGGAGGTTATGCGTAGCTCGTTTTGAATTTCACGACCTAACGACGAAGTGACACTCACCGACGATGATGTGATTCCTAAGCTTTTGACTTTTGACCGTGCGGACGTTTTATCCGCTGGGGTATTATCACCTTTTAGTTTCGATTTTGTGCTTGTTTCTAGTTTCGTTGAGCCATCCTGTAACAGATTTTCACAGCTTGCTTCGTAAACACTAGCTAGAGGTTGCAGTTTACCAACAAGATGTGTTACCACCTTATGAGCTGGCATATATATCAATCCACCAGGCGATGCCTGCGCCGTCAGTGACTTAACAGCACCGCCACTTATATCAGCATGCACAGCTGCAGTACTTGCACCCAATATAGACGGCACACTATTCATCCCTTTCACTAAACGTGCATTCCCGCTTTGCTCTTGCCCCTGCTCCGCCTCAGTGCGCTCTGACAACGCACCAAAGTCTTTTTCCTTTTTTAATAATATATCTGTGGGCTCCGCGTAAAATGAGTCGAAGTTCAAATCAAGGAACAGTTCTTGTACAAAACGGCGTGCGTTCATCCGATAACTACTACGTCCCAATGCTTTGCACACCTCCGAATAGAGGCAAATATCTTGAAAAGATGTTGGATGCTTCTGTTTCAGCTCCAGCAACGCCATCTTCGACTGCTTCGCACTGACTGGATTCGCCAAGCGCTGAACGTTGAACAATATGCTCGCGGTCAGGCGATCGGGCATACTCTCATCGCTGAGTATACTTTCGGGCGAGTTAAACGAGATGTCAGATAACTGTATAGTTGAAGAGCTTTGTGCATTTTGTTGTGACGTTTGGGACTTTGGCTGTTGCTGTGTGATTGGCGGTTGTTTATTCGTCTTGCGTACGGTGTGCGAAGCCGTTGTTGCAGCTACTAGCGTGCCGCTGCTTGTATAAAGTTCGCCACCCATTGCGAGCGCTACGCCTGCTGCCGATGTCACCGCCGCTGCCGATGCCGCGGCTGCGTCGCTGTCAAGGCGTTGTGTGTGCGTCCGATTGCGACGCGCACGCGAACAATGCATACAATTATTACGACCATGCTTTGCACCGAGCCACTTTGATCGCTTGCTCACCGACGAGACGTCGGAAAGCGACGAAATAACCGAGGACTCATCACCAAATTCATTGTTCAGGGAATCATTCAAGAATTGTTGATTTGCAGTAAGCAAATTTATGTCCATCAAATCCTGATCTTGAATATCCCGGGAGACGTAAGTACGGCCGAGGTTGCGCGTGGGAAAGAGATCAAGCAAATTTTTGGGAAGACAAATACCTAAAAACAAGAATTGAATTAAATTAATATTTTTTTAATTACAAAGTATAATTAATTAAATAAGTAAATATATTTTAGAAGTATTTTAGGCTTGAAAAAATTTACTTTTCAAAAATAAAATAAATTAAATATAAAATATTCTGTATCTTTTATAGGGCAAGAAAAGTTATAACCTCATCCATTTTTGCTTTTGTTCGTATGCATTTTCTGCTCATAAATTATTCTCAGTTTCGTGGCAAATTTCGCTTGTTAACAATGGAGTGCGGAGTTAAGGAAAATCGCATTGCAAGTGTGGTAAAAGTGCCAGTGAGATTTATGAATTGCTGAAAAATCTTAATATTCCAAGAATGTTTGTTTACCGCACGATCAATCGTTTTTCCCAAACGTCTGAAGTGACAGACAGAAAAAGAATTGATCGTCCTCGCGTGGGTCGAACCAGTGCAGCCATAAAAGCTATTCGAGAAAGAATCATCTCCAGGGAAATGAATGTACCGACCAGATCCATGTCCGTCGCTCAACTGGCCATTGTTTGACAACGCGGTTGAAGAAAATTACGACTCGACAGATGCAAGCAGTGGCTCGCGCTCAACGGCCATGAAAATATTCTTTTCACAGATGAGCAAATTTGCACTGTTTAAGAAGTTTTTAATAAGCAAAACGACGAAATTTATGCTAAAACTTCTAAAAACGCAAAAAATTGTTGTTCCAAAGGTTCAGCGAGGCCACCATCCAACCTACGTAATCGTTTGGCAGGGAGTGTCTTGTAAAGGAGTTACATTTCTTCATTTCTGCGAAAAAGGGATTAAGATCGGCGAAGTGGTGAAGCAGTTAAGCACTACCCTGTTCAACGGAGAGCGTTGGATCTTTCACCAAGCTTTTGCTCTAGTCCATAAGGCAAACACCACCCAGCAGTGTATAAAAAACAATACTCCTGGGTTTATAGCCGCAGAAGTTTGGCCGTCTGGAAGTCCAGATCTGAATTCATTGGACTACAATTTGTGGTTAGAATTGGCGAACATGGCCTGTCTGTCGAGGACCTCACTGAAGTTTGGAGATTCTCAAACAATCTCTGGTTCGCGCAACGACACCAATTATCATGGAAACCGTGCGTGCTGCAACAGCAGCTTGGCCTAATCGTTTGAAGACTTGTGTAAAAGTGAATGGTGACCATTTCGAATGAAAATTTGAAATCTTTTTTTCAATATTTTCATGGTTAAATAAACCTAACTTCGTTAAAAAAGTATTATAATTTGATAGCTATAACGGGCTTAACTTGTAACAGAACTTATTGCAGGGCTAAGTATATACCTAACCTATAATCTTAATTTATAATGTCCAGAAATTACCAAACAATTTGCCTAAAGGCAAACGCATCGTTTTTCTAGCCGAAGGCCTTCAGCTGCTAGTGCTAGAAATTAAATTTGTAATTTCTTTACTTTTTTAAATAAATAATATATTTAGAACTAAAGGGTTTTATAATAACAGGTATTCTTTTGAATAGGATTGCGCTATCGAGAGGTGATTAACGATTTTTTTATGGCCGGAATTTGATGGTATTGAACTGGACAACGATTATTTTCAACAAGACGGCTCTACGTGCCACACAAGCAACGAAACCATTGATCTTTTACGGGAAAAGTTTCCGCACCGTGTTATCTCTCGAAGAGGTGATCACAATTGGCCACCGAGATCTTATGAGTTAACACCTTGTGACTTTTTTCTTTGAGGCCACGTGAAAGAGAAGGTGAACGCCAACAGCTCAGGGTCGATTCAAGACCTCAAAGATGTAATTCGTGAGGCTATCGGTTATGAAATTCGGTTATGGAAAATTTCATGAAAAGGATATTGTCCTGTAAGCGTGGTCGTGGTGGCCATTTGCCTGATGTTATTTTCCACTATTAACGGCATATCTTCCCTTTATAATGAAATAAACATCTGATCATTTATATTAAAAAATATGATTTTTCTTTGAATATCAAAATAACACCTCTTATTGGAAAGTTGGACAGTTATAACCAACAGATTTTCAACAATACTCAAATTAATTGTAAGAGTATACAGCTTTTTGATTTATCCTATTAATATTGTTTGAATTAATATATCTTCTTGACAGTCTTACCTGCATAACAGGGACCTTTGGAGTCGTTTTGTGCTAGAAACTTTGGTGCGGCTAATGTCGGCAGCGGTACTTGCTGCAACTCTTCGAAATCCAAACGCCTGGAAAACAATAAACTAATTAAGAGTCCTTAGAGCAACAATAGCAAAATAGCTTACGGAATGCGCAGTGAAGATTGTCTATCCAAGCTACGCACTTTTATGCGACGTTGCGATTCACCGAAAGAAGATTTTCGTGGACGCATCACCGACGAACCGAGTGACAGAAACTCAATGCGATCGATGATATCGTAAACGTCTGTAGCCGATTCCGAAACCATCGGCCGACAGTATTTCCGCAGTGAACGCAGTTGTGCATAACCTTTTATGTCCGCCGGACTGAGTGAGGTATGCAGATATGAAGCACCAACTAAGGAAGAACCACGCAACAGCAAATTTCTTTGTGGCGGCAAGTCGACAACAAGATTTGACATACTCGGTATAGGACTTAAAGGGAATTGTTGAAAATCGCTGAAAAAATTAATTTAAATTTAATACAGTATTACAATGTTAAAAATACATCACAAATTGAAAACAATAGGCAAACAAGTGCTCACCCCACAGGCGGTATACGCATTGTCACCGACTCACAACTGCTCACGCCCGATGTATTCGAATCGGTGCACGAGTTGTAGCGGACGCGATGCGCTGGATAATACATGCCAATCACGCCCACAGCTGTGCCGCTTATTAAGCTAATTACATCTGTCGTTTTCGACTCAGATAGTGAACGCTGATGTTTACCATGACGCATATGCGTGCCTTCTGGTAAGGTTTTTGATTTTGCTGCAGCCGCTTGCTGTTGCGACTGCTGTTGTTGTGGTGGCTTTGTTGTGGCATTATCATCGCACGTTTTGCTATTCTCCGCGTTGGTATTAACAACATCTGGAGCATCTGAGCTAGCGCTTGCTCCACCGCCTTCCTGACCAGTTGTACTACTGCTGCTCAATAGCAAATTCCAATAGCTGCCTGTATAGGAACCATCGATTTGATCGTCAATGCCGGTATAATTGTACGGCGGCATGTCTTCATAATGATGCCGCACCGGTGTATAATTATTCGACATCCAATCTTCGGGCTGGTGCACTGGCCAAACTGTGTTACGATCATGGCGTACACTCAGCCAATCTACAAAGTGAATCAATTCAAAATGATAAGTAAGTGAAAGGAAATGACGTCACAATAGATAATATACAAATAACCAAAAACATACTTAGTTTGTAGAGTATATTTGCACCATCATTTGTGCCACCAATTAAGCCCAATACATTGAAGCAGGTGGCGCGTATCGAGTATACAACACATTTTGTTGCTAGGATTACCAATTTCTCGTAAATTCTAAAATTGAAGTCAATATAAATTTTATATTAATATTATTATTAATAAATATTATAAAAAACTTTTTAGTGCAAAATTATCGAGCGTATATAAATAATTTATTTTTATCGAAATGCCAAAAAAGTGAGCTTTGTTACGACAAAAGAGTGAGAATCCAAGTTTTAAGTGAGGAATGGAAGTCTCAGATTGAGGTTGTCAGGTTGGTGGGGTGTTCGCAGTAGACAGTCGAATGTGCTATTAAGCGATTGGCGAATACAAAATCCCAACATAATAAATCAAAAAGTGGAAGAAAACGCCTCACTAGTGTATGGGACGGCCGAAAACTTATACGCAAGTCTCTCAAGCATCGTAAAAAATACTCTTCTGCCCTGTCGGAAGGAACTGGAAAATCAGTCAGTGCTCGAACGGCTAGAAGAAGGCTTCTGGCAGCAGGCTTAGAAGGATGCAAAGCGCGAAAGAAGCCGTGATTTTCAGAAGGAAATCGGAAAAAGCGCTTTCCGATACCAACATTTTACGGATGTCGATTGGTCGAAAGTTCTGTGGTCTAATGAGTCGAACTTCGAAGGAGCCTTAGTTTACCTACTTTTAAAATATCAACATTCATAGCTTCTTATATAATATATATATATATAATTGGCGCGTACACCCTTTTTTGGGTGTTTGGCCGAGCTCCTCCTATTTGTGGTGACTATATGTTGTTCCACAAATGGAGGGACCTACAGTTTCAAGCCGACTCCGAACGGCAGATATTTTTTTTTATGAGGAGCTTTTTCATGGCAGAAATACACTCGGAGGTTTGCCATTGCCTGCCGAGGGGGGGTTTTTATTAATTTTGGTTTCACTGAGATTCGAACCAACGTTCTCTCTGTGAATTCCGAATGGTAATCACGCACCAACCCATTCGGCTACGGCGGCCACCATAGCTCCTTACCGTAGTTCAATTTCGAAGAATTAACACAAATCTTACAAAAGTTTCAATTTTTTCCGGCACTTGACATCTACGGTCATTTCCGCACTGGTACAGGTCATGTTTTACAAATAATTAGTATTCCATTTCGAAGAAATCTACTTACAGAAAGTATGTTTTGATTTATATACCAAATTTTCGCATTAATTCTCGTTGATTCGGACACAAGCAAAAACAACATCTTTGATAAATGAAAAAAGTCCTCTGTTACCCGGACAACGAAACGTCCTTAAAGTCCATACGAATTGTTCGCTCGTGCAACACATGCGCCATATTTAACCCCATTTATCGATATTTTACATGGCATACCGCCCCTCCTCCTCTGGTTTTCATTCAAATCTACACTTACCTTGAACCTGATTCTGTAAAATATTCAATTCCATTCGAGTGTGTTGATGCATGCCCCACAGCCCAAATGGCCGCTTTCAAGTCCAGACACTCTGCATCATCTGAGCACTTGCCTCTACTAATCACTTCAACCAAATGTGGCAAATCACCATATTTTCTCAAAGCTGTTGTGCCTTGAGCCGTTTGAATCATTTGCCCGTACAGATGAGGTGCTATATTTGGAGGAATTATAATCGGTCGGGTATTGCAGTTGCGGCGACTATAGTGTCCATCCTCATTGCGGACATGCAATGTTAAACTGGAATGTGTATTAGCCTCGACAAGCAGCACATATCTGCGAATATGAATTTTATATATAAAACAATAACAATAAAACCAAAAAATATGGACTATAAAAAATGAAACAATCAAAATTTTAGTTTTTTTCCTCCCTCTTTCTCTCTCTCTCTTTCTCTGACTCTCTTTCTTTCTATCTCTCTTTCTTTCTCTCTCTCTCTCTCTCTCTCTTTCTCTCTCTCTCTCTCTTTCTCTCTCTCTCTTTCTCTCTCACTCTCTTTCTTTCTCACTATCCCTCTCCGTCTCTTTCTCTAGCTTTCTCTTTGTCTCTCTCTCTCTCCACCTCTTTCCTTCTCTTTCTCTAGCTTTCTCTTTCGCTCTCTCTATCCACCTCTTTCTTTCCCTCTCTCCCTCTCTCTTTCTCTTTCTCACTTTCTCTCTTACCGCTTATTGTAGCCATTCTTCCAGTACTCAATCTCTTCCTGAATGCGCGCTTTCAAATGATTTAAGCCACGTGAAAGGGAGTAGTAACGCGCCATTAGTAAACGCCCAACATCGCCGAGTGACTTAAGATTCGGCCATATGCTAACAATCTCTTCGAGATAATACTTAACATGAAGAAGAGAACAAATTTAAATATTTAATAATACAACATCAAATTAATGTCACTGCTACCTTTTCATGACAAGCCTCTTCGAGCACATCCAAAGCCGCCAGCACCACACTGCGATCTGGGTCTTTCGTTTGCTGGATTATCAACGGTATACCCCACACTTCGAAGTTGTGTAATCGCGCACGCAATAACACCGTTAAAAATTGTGTGGCATACAAGCGACCACTTCGAATCTTTGCTGCCGTTAAAGCCTTTTCCAGCACTTTACGTGTCACCGATTCCAAAGAGTAATCGAGACCAGAGACAGTAAGCTTCACATAGCAGATATGATCTGTGTTGCGCACTAAATTGATTAAGCTGCAAATGATATATAAACAAATAATTACATTTACTACCCATAGATTTAAATAATATCGGAACTTACTGCTCAAAAACAGCCGTGTCAGTTAAAATACGAATACCCTTTTGTACGCGACACATGCGGCCAATGTATAAAAAATACTGCTGACACATTGTGTTGCTCATGTGCTGTGGACTAAAGAGGCAATCGTGTACGCGACTCGATGTGCTCACTGCTAACAGTTGCTTGCTAATATCCGAAAAGTAGTCGGTGAGTATACGGATGCTCTCCATCTATAAAAAAGTAGAAATAATTAAATATTTTAGTATTCTTAAAATTATACTTGGATGGCAAAATGGTTGAAAGTCCATTTACATCACAGATTACAAATTTTAAAACAATCGAACTCGTTTCTCTACTGACAGACGGTTCTACAGTTGCCCACAAAATAATAGGAGTGCCGGCACGAAAAACCATCAATACTTAACTTTTCTGTAACACACGTAAGTGACGCCGCGCCATAGCGGTACACCTAACGGGACACTAATAATAAAATATGAAGCAAAATTTGTTGCGGCGGTAGTTATCTTAGAGCAGAATAAATTTTTTTCGGAGACACGTATTAAGGTTTTGAACAAAATAAAAGCAGTGCTTTTATCAAAATAACTTTTAACTTCAAATATACGAGTTAAGTTAAAATTCACCTTTTTTTTAACACACCTCGTATACAAAAATTCGAAAAGTAAGCAACTTTCCAGCAATTTCAATAAACTATTGATAATTTATGTATTGCGTTTTGGATCCTAGAGATTCAGCCAAAAGATCTACACTAAGACTGAGGATGACTGGATAATTCTCACAAAGGCTTTTTGGTAGTAACAGTAACATACAGGGTGACCGCCGTAGCCGAACGGGTTGGTGCGTGACTACCATTCGGAATCCAGAGAGAACGTAGGTTCGAATCTCGGTGAAACACCAAAATGAAGAAAAAGTTTTTTCTAATAGCGGCCGCCCTTCGGCTGGCAATGGCAAACCTCCGAATGGATTTCTGCCATGAAAAATCTCCTCATAAAAAAATATTTGCCGTTCGGAGTCGGCTTGAAACTGTAGGTCCCTCCATTTGTGGAACAACATCAAGACGCACACTACAAATAGGAGGAGGAGCTCGGCCAAACACCCAAAAAGGGCTTGCTCGCCAATTATATATATAACATACAGGACATAAGCGGAGGGTCAGACTACGGTATTGCACAAGTAAATTTTGGAAGGGTTTAGAATCCGGTCACCACGCATACAATTTATTTGCAGATGAATCCAAAATGACGGAAGGAATAGCAGCGGCTGTCTTCTGTCCGCAGTTTGATCTTCAAAAGTTTTTCAAAGCAGCGGAATTAGCGTTGAAATTTAGTCCCCTTGATACTCGCACAAACATCTTCATCGATAGTCAACTACTACTATTAAAGGAATATTGGCAGTAATGACTAGTTCGGAATGCATGCAACACTGTAGATCCAAAATGGACGAACTCTGCGAGAATAGACAGGTTACAATTTACTGGGTACCAGGACACAAGGGAATAGAGGGAAATGTGAGAGTTAACGAGCTTTCTAAGGCAGGGACTCACTTGCCTAGAATGAGTACGTCGAACATATGTATATCCCTCACTCTCAGTTTTGAAGATGGAACTAGACGAAAACAGTCTATATGGGAAGCTTCGACCTGCCAGAGGATTGCCAAAATAATGCTACGAAATTGCAACACGAAAACAATCAACCTTATTTTATCACTCTTAAGGAATGTGAAATATTGGTTGGAGCACTGACGGGACATTGTCTCACTCACGAACAACGCGTGTAACTTATGAAAGAAGAAGAAAGGGGTACGTTAGAACACCTGGGATCGGTAAACTTTTCATGTCTGATGGATATTGCTGACAAAAGTTGAATCTATTTATTAAAACTCGCCAAGACATGTATCACGAACTATGTTTAAAACTGAGCCAACAACAGTGCTAGCCCTAGCTTTGTGGTCCATGTGAAATCTATTCAGATCAGCCAGATATACCTAACCAAACTTTTGGACCATAGTGGGTAGAGGAAGGGACGGTAAAGAGGAAAAGCGAATAATGGTCAACAGGCTAAGAAAGCAGCGAAAGGCATACAAGAAAATTCAAGATTCCATAAGATGTTTTGCTTAGATGGTATCAACTGCATTAAATTATGAAAATAAGCAAGAATTTCGCGGGCAAAAGCACAATATAGTATATCCGTTCAAGACGATCGTAATGTAATAAGTAATGTATAAGTAATCCATTTGTATTAGCCAGGATCATGCGCGACGACCTTAGTTTACCAGTTAGTGCCGAAACTAGGCGTAGACGTTTAATGCAACACAAATTATTACCAAGCAGTCCACGAAAAGTACCGCTACTGTCAAAGAAACGCGTGAAAGCCCGTTTAGGATTTGCAGAAAAGCATATGTCCTGGCTCGTGAGTAAATGGCGAAATTTATTGTGATCCAATGAAAACAAAATCGAGTTGTTTGGTATTACAGGCCCCAGAAAATATTTTTGGCGCCCACCTAACACGGAATAAAATCCCCGATTCACCACAAAAACAGCGGCGAAACTAAAGTCATGGTATGCGGTAGCTTTTCATATAGCGGAGTAGGTCAAATTTATTGAAGGTGTCAAAGGGCGTATGTGACAATATTAGACAAGGTAATGTTACCATATTCCACATGAAATATGTCGCTGAAATGGGTATATCAGCAGGATAATGGTCCCAAATATATTAGCAAGGCCAAGGCATACTAAAGGAATGGTTTAGGGTCAATGGGGTTCATAAAGACTTGCCAGTACAGCGTTGCCACCGGGCTTCAACGTCTATCTGTGTGTTTTGACAGGTTGGATCCAAAGAGAGATAGGTTTTAGGTGAATGGACTTAAGGGGTCATGGGAATAGGTGGTTAGTATCGTGCGTAGTACCTTCACATGCCGAAGATATGTTGAGATCGATTCTCGAGTTTAAAGGGTGTGGGGTTGTTGTTTTCAAATTGGATTATGGATTTTCTTAAAGTATAATATCCTTCAAATATTGATTGAAAATTTGAAGTGAATCCGAGAAATACTTTTCGAGTTATTTAACAATTAACAAAGGGCGTTCGGACGCTCCGGAGCGTGCGAGAGCAAGAAGCTAGCAGCAGCTGCAGATAAAAGTGGCAGATAAGCGCGCTAACGGTAGAACGGAAAAGGTAGAATGGTACGTAGGCAACAGCAAGTCGATATTTTGGAAGCTGCTATGACAGCTGAAGAACTATTATATGGCTCAGGAATAGATGACACAGTGTAGGTACGTAAATCTACAAAAGTCGATAGGAAAAATGTAAATGCCTTTTTCTCAAAACTATGTGTTTTGAACTGTATCTTAAAACCCGCTTGGTAGATTTTAATAAAATTTATACTGCTTTCAAAAAACATGAAAAACTCGTGCCTGATCGAAGGATTTTTTTTTTCAAACATTTCGATTTTTTTTAAACAATTAATTGTCGGTTTTTTTTCTCGAAAATCTGAAAAATATTTCCTTAGGCCGCCATATTGTTAATTTTGAAAAAAACAGCTTCGATCAGGCATAAGATGATCTATTAATAAAACTAATTTTTCTTGTCCGATAGATTTTAGATGAATTTCCAAGGACTTGTGATGATCACTGCAAGGGACTTCTGGAGAAATGGGCTTCACACAAACAGCGATAACTTTTACAATTATGATTTTTTTTTTTTTTTGAAATTTTGCTAAAGTCAAGTCGAAATAAGATGTATTAATGCTATGTTTTTATTTTTGTAAAATAAACAATTAATTAGCAAAAAAAAATTATTGAAAATCATCATTTTTTCGGGCCTCTGACTACCCCTAACCCCTTTTTCCCCTTGTTCACGGTTCTGTGCTATTGTTTTTACACCATCCCATGAGATGTCGGCATCTCCTAGTTCGCGCTGCATCAACATTTTTAAGGGTTTTTTGATCGACCGCGACCTCTGCTCCCTTACGGCTTCCAGTCCAGTGCCATTCTCGTGATGCTAACCCCCTAACCCCTTAACCTACTCCAATACTGTGCCAAGATAGCGCGTGTCTCACGAGGTAGCTGAAGCTCTTCATCTGCGATGGGTGGTGGTTGAACTCTGATGATAGAATTCGGGGATCGGGAGTTAAGGAAGGTGGTAAGAAACTCCCGATGATTGTCTGTAAACTGTCTGATTCAGTAGTGGTAGTTGTATTCAGTCCTATTTATAGCGTCACTTTCGTTACTTAATCTGTACAGCTCGTGCAAATGCAATTAATATTTAAAACA
This sequence comes from Anastrepha fraterculus, assembly GCA_037575425.1. NCBI lineage: Eukaryota > Metazoa > Arthropoda > Insecta > Diptera > Tephritidae > Anastrepha > Anastrepha fraterculus. The sequence goes on along the minus strand of JAYXIM010036706.1, from coordinate 56,601 downwards.
CTCCCAAATCTATACTTTCGCTAAAATAATAGATTTTTCTGAATTTATAACCTTTTTATGATTCTGATTTTAAAGGCTGTATAACTTCTCCTTTTCCTGTAGCGTAAAGCTGAAACGCGACTAAACATTTTTTAGAGCCCGCATTATTACTTCATACTTTAGATGTGCTGTGTATATGCACATACAAAAATGGCTTGTTAAATAATTTCATAATCTCCTCCATTTTTATTCCCATAACTCTTGCTCGGAACCGTATGCAACTTTTATTTCCATTACGCACTGCGCATTTATTGTAAGCGCCACCGGAATGTTATTTCGAACTTTTTCCATTTATGATAATCCTTAACTTAAAAATAATTCTATTCATCATCTATTACATACCATTGGACTGGCCAAAAGCCAATCTATGAAGTCCAGTCCAGCAACCACGAAAGCTGGTATTGCTCTTCCATGTGCCAAATCCTCGTGGGAAAACCGATTTTTACTCGGTTTGTAATAGTCCAAGAGCGTTTTTAAAAAATTATTAACAGTATCATCTACCCTACGCATTACGTTCGACTGCAAAGATAAAATATTACTCCCTTGTTTTTGTAAGTTATACCAAATATTTAAACGCAACATACGCGCAAAATAGTTATAACAATTTCCCAATCCCAATTGCTTATATCGGGTGAAGCCAATACATTGGAATCACGTATTAATTTCGCCACACGTTGATTTTCGAAGAAAGGCAATAGTTTTCGCTTAAAACGAAAACTCGAACGACGCGATGAAGATGACTGTGTGTTCGACTCATCGCTCGATGAAACCGAGTCCAGGCGCTGACGATCACCCGTAATAAGACCACCGCCAGCAGTGATACCCAGAGTGCCGCCACCTGTTATTTGGCCAGCAGCTCCAGATGATGGGAGCGCATTACCACTAAACGAGCGCGCATGATCCTGCGCGTTGATTTCACGACGAAACAGACGCGTTTGTATTAAGGCTAGAACGAAAAGAGGAATATATTCCATAAGGCTGCGATCTTAATTCAGTATACAGCAACAGCAGCAACTTACATCCCCCTTGTATAATACTATCCAAAAATAAACTACATGAAGCAGGACGATTGCGTAGCATTTTTTGGTAATTTTGTAAAGCTGATATTGCGGCGGTCGCATTTTGATTACCCTGAGTTGCGTGTGAAATTAGTGTAGGTAGAGCGGGGCTGGTACTACAAATATCGGCAGGCAAATGTGTGTGCATTAAGTTCAGAATTTTACCTACAAACAATAAAATATGTAGTTTGTATTAAAAGATGGCAACCACATTCCCAAAACACATGTTTACATACCAATTAGCACAGTTGCACGCACCGATAGATGTGCATCGCTCGACCTGATTACCTCGACGAGTGCATTTAGGAGACCAGTCTCTAGAAAACAGTACAACAACAATGACAAATGTTGTTCACAAACATTTGGCGCCCGCGCTGCCAAACTTGGCAGAATACAGCGACCCTCCATGGCAACAAAGCCATTGCTGAGCAACCACGCATCCTGAAATTGTACATTTTGCATGTTTTATTTATTTTAATGTTAATTTTGTAAATTCCTAATTCATACCTGAAAATCTGAAGGATCAACAGTCTGCAGCGCCACCAAATAGTCATCCGTCCAGGGTAGTTGTGGAACATTTAAAAGCTCATAAAGCAAATCCAATATAGCTTTCTGTAGAGGAAATAGTGGGCAAGTGAATTATATAGCAAAAAAATAAGTAAAGATAAACTGAGTTCGAGCACAGCCGAACTTTATATAAGCGGCGCAAATGAATGCAAACAGTGAAATTTCTGCGCCGTCAATTTAACGCTAATGATAGAATAACTGCATTCTTGTACTTACTCTAACTTCAATTTGATTCAGATACAACGTATCCACTATTGCTTTCAAGCCCGATGGCTTACTGGGATTACAAAACTCAATAGTACCAGTCCAGCTGCGTAATACCGACAACAACGCCAGGCGACAGCTGGTGTAACGTAACTCGCGGGCATCTCTAAAGTAAATAAAGAAGTAAAAACAGAAACAAATAATTAGTAAACTAACCGCTTGGCCAAATCCAAAAGTGGATACATACTTGTTTTTGTCCATGATGCCCAAACGGTATGTAAAATCACAATATGGAGCAGCAAGACAATCTAACCGCACACCCGATATGTTGCGAGTCTGCGGCCATTCCAGCAAATAGAGTAACACGCCACACAAACTCTCCGCAATGCGAGGATTGTGGCATTCCAGAACGTTGCGTGTAATTGCCGTAACACCGCCGCAGACGATCAACAGCGTAGGATTTAGCACCGCAAATTCACACAGTGTTGCCAGACAGGCGCGCAACATATTATCACCATCTTCGATGCCACTATCGGCAAGTGAAACCAGACAACGCACCAGCACGGGATTGATATCGGCAGGCGAAATGGCCAGCATCTTCCGAATCTATAAGAATGCCATAGGAATATGAGGAAATGGTGATAGAGTAGGAGGAAAACTTTCATTATTTTACACATTTACTCACCAATTTCAGTGCTTGTACGCGTTCATCGTCATTCTTCAGTAGCACATTCTTTAGCAGCACATCGATGGAGCGGCATATCAAGTGTTGCAGCTGCATAGAATTGAATATTTTAACATCGCGCGGTGTAACCAGGATATAGCGGATGGTACGCAATGCGGCGGCACGCACTTGCGTAAATGTGTGAACTAGCGAGGCGCTTAACCTTTAAAGAAAAGTTTCATTGATCAATACAAAAAATCAGGTATGTGATCGTGCATTTAGTATTCCATTATTAAGTAAACTGGGTATAGCTCATATAAAAATTTAAGCTCTAGATTCCACAATGCTATAGCTATTCAATCAAGTGATACTGAACACGAAGTTTCAAACGCATACATAAAATCGTTACCGGACGAACAGCGCAAGCCAGAAGCAGCAGGCAAAAAGGTGCACCTGGACGCCTGAAACTTTATCTCTAGTATGAGCCAGCCAACCGGTATTATTATTATTATTTTCCTATCCACTCCGATTGCAGCATAGGGCGTCAATCGTTTGGCTTGTGACAAATCCCACGAAGCACAATAAGTGAGTATCCACCTGATTTAGTGAATGTAATTCGTCGAAACCGAAGCTATACGCGAGCTTTTTCAGCTGACGCTTTCTACTGCATTCTTCGATAATGAAACCAAGGATCGTGTTAGCAGAAAGCTGCATAAACTACCAAGTACCACCGCGCCACTTGCTTTAACCGAAAATTACATGAAGGGCAAGCGAAAGTCTCAAAGTCATTAGCCCTGAGGGAATATGTATGATGAGTGGGTATGCTTGAATATATCATCTTACAGAGGTTATTAATTTGTTTCACATCACTCTAAATAGGGTTTCAGGACAAAGGAGCATAGGGGGAAATGAAATTGCTGATGAGCTTGACACTGAATTGGTCTCAGAGACCTCCTACCCGGTCATCGGCATTCCCCTAAAGGGAAATTGCAAAACTTATTTCTCTGGAAAGCGCAGAAAAGATGGAGCTCCATTTCTTCAGCTGCTATTTCGAAAATCCTGTGGCCCCAGTACAATATACGGAGTACTGAGAAAGTCATGGGGATCCTATGACATTCAATTTTCAAACTTGTAGCTGTGCTTACCGGTCATTAGACGAACGGCTCACACGCGAAAAAAACTAGGTTTACCATTTCACACCCATTGCAGAAGCTGTGGGGACCTTTCAGAGAAGAAGATCTTTGAGCACTTTCTTTGTACGTGTCCAGATGTGACAGCTAGATGATTAAGGTCACTGTCTGCCTGGAGCAGTCATTCAACCTAATTCCAATAATCTTCTCCTTTACATTAACAGCTCTAGCTGCAGATATCTGCCTGTTGGAGGTCTCATAATGGTATCAAAACGGCGCTTTGTGGAGTGCCAGAGTGGTACTTCAACCGTTTCACCTACCTACCTAGCTACTCTGAATAGGCTTGAAAAGCGTAAAGCGAGTAGAGAGGAAGGCCACTGCAGAAATCTGTGAATGCCGCCCAGTAACTTGAAACATATTTAACCTTCTCCCACAGTAGTTAAATATTTGAGACGTTTTTACGTCCGCTTTTATGCACTCAACGCCATGAACATTCAGCAGAATCGTGATCAAAGACAAAAAATTACCTATTGAAAACCGTAATTAACGCAGCGTTACTGGAATACATCGAAGCTCTTCCTTGGTACTATATGTTATTCCCGAACGGGATCCCCTCATCGAGGCTTTTATACTCTTCCTCAAGGAACATATTGTAATGAACTGCACTTAATTGCCGTTGGAGTTTTATCGCAGAAGCTACCCCAGCGGACACCTATAGGAAGCTGAGACGGCTCCTAGACACATCGGAACTATAAACACTCTTGTTAGTTGGCCGGTGGTTTGCCGCTTATCTGTGAATCCTGTTAAGATGGAGTTCGATCTATTTACGAGGAAATATAAAATATCCAGAGCTCAACTTCCCTCAATAGGGGGCGCTCCGTTGGTGCTTTCTGACAAAGTGAAATACCTAGATCTAATCAGTGACAGGAAGCTTACGTGGAAGCCCAACATTGAGGAGAGGATAAGGAAGGCAACAGTCGCATTGGATGAATGCAAGATCTATAATGCCATTATAAAGCTAATTTGTCTGGTGGAACTCACTGGAGAGGATGATATCGGTGAAGAAGCTGGAGAGAGCTGTACTTCTGGAATCAGTGGGCGCTTCGAACTACTGCTACTCTAGCGCTTAACGCAAATTAAATGTGGTACCTGTAAACATCGCAGCCAAAAATGACGCTGCACGTGCCGCAAGCAGACTGAGAGGCTCGGGCTACAGTCTTGATCTCACTTACGGACACTAAACACTTGAAACTTAAGACAGATTAATGTACCCCTCGCTTAGAGAGGACGGGATGCAAGATTTGAAGACAGGGCCTGATGAACCTGTTCGCGGATGGCTAAAAGTTGGAAGGAAGAATTGACGGAAGAGTATTCTGCGAGGAGCTCCCCCATCAGACCCAAGTTCAGGTTACCTGACCACTACAAGTGTGTAAGTAGTCGCAATAAAAAAACAGTTGATTGACTGCTCACTTGTGTTATAACAGTCATGGAAGTAAATATTTACTCCGGCAACCAAGCGGCAATTAGCGTTTAGGCTCGATGACAGTGCACTTGAAATTGGTCAGGGAATGCCTGACTTCACATTCGATCGTATCCAAATTCTTCAATATAAGGCTCATCTGAGAACCTGATTATAGAGACATTGCGGCAAACTGTGAGGCGGATGAAATGACTAGACAAGGGACCTGTGATGTAGTTTCCCCGCGAAAGGAGAGCATTGAGATTCCCTTGACCTCCTGCAGTCTACTTCGGAAAGGATGGGGTTCGCGTCAACTCAGCAAGCGCTGGGTAAGTACATAAACTTGGTCGCGACATATTTCTGACCACAGATGGGAAGCGCTAGAGGTTGACAAAATTTCAACTCTCGAATTTCGTGAGTGCCTTACAGTCCTTTTTGCGTCAGCTTTATGAAGGATGCGATAAAATCATTTCAGTACCTGCTCCTTAGCTGCCCTACTCTCGAGGGGCTAGAATTTAGGCAACATGGCTCTGACATCTTTCGCTCGTCATTCACATCGATGCATTCTTGTCTTGTTTATATATATCGAAGTTTGTGAAAAATTGTCGCATGTAAACGCTAATACGCTCACACATCAAAACAGTTCACTTATGGTGAAATATGTATGTCGAGCTTTCCAATCGAAATGTCAGATGGCTCTTGATAATACGAGAAGTGATCAAGACCAGAAATATATATTGCAACCCTCGTAATATACATTGAACTCTGAGACATATTTGGAAGACTCTAGAAATATTTTACGAGCGATGTTAAAGAATTAGTTAATTACACTAACAAAAAATAAGATACAATGTTCACAAAAAAGTTTTGTTTTTCTTTATTAGTTAAAGTGCTTATCGGTCTGCCCTCGTATTGCTAATCCCTGTTAGAGCATGTAATATTTTATTTTCGTAATGTAATTTTTTGAACAAATGTTGTAATCCAGTTGTTCTTTTTTAATAACAACTAATGCATATTAGCAATAGGCGGTGAGTGCAAAATAATATCAGATTTAAAAAATAAATTATGTAGCGAATCCCTCTATTTAATCCACCTTAAATCCGCAGGTCGTTACCAAAAACTATATTGGCAACAATAAAAACATAAAAACACTCAACTTACCCATAAAGCAACTCTTCCGTGTTAAATCCTAAATTGCTTTTTGCAGTCTGCTGCTCTGACTGTTGTTGTTGGCAAAGTGTGGCCAGCCCATTAAGCAAAAAGAGGCGCTTCGTGTCGCGTGTGTCACGGCAACATAGCGCCGTGTAGATATCATAGGCATTCTCTGCATTGGATTTCTTTGGATCCAGCCGATAATAATCTTCGGGATCTTGTGGAACTGCAAAGGGAAAATGAGAAGAAATATGCCGTCAAAGATAATTTATTATTCAAGCAGCGCAGAATGTTTGTATGTACTAATTATCAAATCTTGCTTATGAATATCAACCAATGGATAAATGATATTGGATTTACGAAATTATTGGGTTGGTGTTAAAATAAATATAAATAGAGTGAACGAAATGATAAAAGAAAATTATTTAATTTGCTAATTTGCCAGCAGCCAACTGCCAGTGTCTTAATCGACGAAATCCGTGGTGATGAATTCATGAATGACACAACAAATATAAAATGGAAGAAATTGCTGCTCCAGCTTCACGCCACGATAAACTCGGCAAATCAATGATTTTTTGATCTTATTTTGGAGAGGTATTTTTTGCGTTTGTCCAGTAAAATCGTCAACGTTTCTAACTTCGGTGTACCTTTGTACCCATTTATCTATGAACGTCTTCTGCTGCAGATGCACATGACATTTTTGAAGCATTAGGGTGTTTACTTGGGGCACTGTTTCAAATCGGTTTTCTTACGCGGAACTCATTTTGTACAAGCAACGTACGCCTTTTAAATTTCTCACAAAACTAGCAAATTGCACGCGTATTGCGAAAGGGATACGCTTACTTAGCAGCATTGCATTTTTTTAGATACATTCTGTCAAAAAAGTACCGGGAATTGTTCAATAAAACGCAAATAATTTTTAATCGTCAAAATTTATTTCGTCGCCTTCCAAATAGCCTACATTCGAAGAAATACACATATGCCAACTAATCAGTCCAGTCATCAAAGCACCTTTTAAATGCGTTTGAAGAGATCTTCTTCAGCTCAAAGCGGCTTAAGTCTTGATAAAAGGAAAAAGTCATAGGGGGCTAAATCTCGCGAATACGGTGGTTGTTCGATGATATTTGTAGAGTTTTTGGTCAAAAAAGTGTACACTATATAAGCCTTGTTAGACGATGCATTATCATGGTGAAAGGTCCATGAGTTTTCTTTCCACAAATTGGGCCGTTTCCTACACACATTCGCTCTCAAACTTCCCACAACTTCCAAATAATATTCGTTATTTATCGTAGAACCATTTGGAACGAAGTCCGAGTACACAAAACCCTGATAATCAAAGAAAACGAGTAGCATGACTTCCACTTTAGATCGACTTGGACGTGGATTTTTGGGTTTCGGCTCATGTGGATAGCGCCATTCAGCCACCTGTTGACTGTTGACTGGTTTACATGTCAAACTCATATACCCACGTCTCATTCCCTGTTATGATGCGCTGGATAAACGTTAGGTTCGAATTCACACCTTTTTCTGATGAATTTTTTGAAAGAAATTCAACTCTCTTCGAACGAATCGAGCCGCCACGCGCCTCATGCCCAATTAATGGTGTAAAATGTTGCTAGGTGATTCGTGAGACACGCTAAGATCACGAGCTACCTCCCTCAAACTTAAATGATGGTTTTCCAGCACCATTTACTTGACTTTGTCGACGTTTTCCTCGTTCGAAGACGTTGATGGGCAACCAGACCGGGACAAATCTTCCTTGACTTCTCGGCCCTCTGCAAAAGCCGTATACCACTCGTAGACCCGTAGACCCGTGTTTTTGATTAAGCACACTTGCCATAGGTTTTCTGCAACATTTTCAACGATTCAAACTCTTTGTTCGATATTTTTATCCATAGTGAAAAACGCAGAGCACACCTGCGGTTGACTAATATAATTAAATGACAAAAACAAGACAGATCACGCTCAAACTCTGCGACATTATAGAGGACAGCAAAAAATAAGCTCAACAGCATTCCAGCAAAAAAATGTAGACATATGCGTAACGCGCGCTTTTTAAATGAGCAATTCCCGATATTTTTTTTGACAGAATGTATGTTTTTCTAAGTTTCAATTTTGCTGGCCAAGCTTCCATTATACAGACTGTACGTAAACATTGGATGATTTGGTTGTTGGTTTTTTTTATGCTTGTTTTATATGCTGTAAACTAGTGTTACCGAAAACAGACTATACTATTTTGATTTTTTCTTTCTTTAATTATTAAATGAAAGTTTTTTGTGCTTGCGGCCATAATACTAGTGTACTGAATGAATGTATATTAAAATTTGAATCGATTCGAATAAATCGTTTTCCTCCTTCAATACCACTTGGAACCAATTCAAGGCAGTTGTTAGTGACATAAAATCGGTTATAAGGGTACTTTTTTAAGCCTTTCAGGAACTTAGCGGCGAAGTCTATCTAATACCACAAATCCAATTTTTTAATGGTGCGTCCCAAAAATAACGAAGAACCAGATACGGGAGTTTTTTTTTTGGTTTTTTTTTTATTAGTTTATGAACACTTCTATATAACCTCATTCAAGACAGGCCTTCGCTGCTCCCATTGATGAACAGACACTGCCAGCCCTAGTGAGACCTCAAGTCTAATACATAGGTATGCCTATATATAAATAAATTTAAATGCCCAGAATTCGGCTCATGGAACCATACCAGCAATTATATGGAGCTGTATTTATTTTGCATAATATAATATAAACAAGTATTATTCGTATAATATTAGTTGAAATTCAGCCATATTCCGGGCCGTTAAAATAGTCTGAAACCTATTTACAAAGAATAGTTACTTGTATTTTGAGGACGAGTAAAATGGCTTCTGAATCAACTAGCTAATTAGGATAGTAAAAGTTCCTTCGAAAAATAAGCGAATACAGTTAATCGACTAATCGTTCAGTTATTTATTTATTCCTTTGTTTAAATTTTTTTATTAACACTTTTTTTATTATTATTATTATTTTTTTTTTTATTATTATTTTTTTTATTATTATTTTTTTATTATTATTTTTTTATTATTATTTTTATTAACATTTTTTTACATTGTTTTTAAATTTTTTTTTACATATTTGTTTTTTACATTTTCTATTTTTTTGTTTGTACATGTTTTTTTATTTAAATTCTCTTTTGTTTTTATTTTTTTCTTTAAATTTTCTTTTTTTATTTTTTTTATTAACATTTTTTTTATTTAAATTTTTTATTTTTTATTAAATTTTTTTTTTTAATTTGGTTTTTTTTTTTATTTAAATTTTATTTTTTTTATTTAATTTTTATTTATTTTTTATTTAAATTTTATTTTTATTTTTTAATTTAAATTTTATTGTTATTTTTCTTTATTTAAATTTTATTTTTATTTTCTTTTAATTAAAATTTTCTTTTTATTTTTTTTTTATTTAAATTTTCTTTTTATTTTTTTTTTTAATTTAAAATTTATTTTTTTGTTTTTAATTACATTATTTTTAATTTTTTTTCTTTAAACTTTGTTTTTTTTTTTTAATTTTTTTTCTTTAAACTTTTTTTTTAAGTTTTTTTTATTTAAATGTTCTTTTTTTTACTTTTTTGTTATTTAAATTTTCATTTGCTTATATTTTTTTTTTTAAATTTTATGTTTTTAACTTTCTTTTATTTAAATTTTTTTTATTTTTTTTTATTTATTAAAATTTTTTTTTTATTTATTTAAATTTTTTTTATTTATTTAAATTTTTTTTATTTATTTAATTTTTTTTTTTTTTATTTAAATTTTCTTTTTTTATTCACATTTTTGTTTTTTAATTTGAAATGTTTTTTATATTAATTTTAGAATTTTTTTTGTGATATTTTTTATTTAATTTTTGTTTCCGTTTTTTCTTTTTTCGATTTTAAATACTTATTTTGCTGCCAAAATTAGTCGTGTGCACCATTAGAAGAATTCGCCTCTGGAGCAGCCTGTGAAAATTGACTGTCCAGTCATACAAAAATAATTGATTTCTATTCATGAGCACTACACCTACTATGTATATTTGTTGTACTAAAAGAAAATTAAATTAATTAAATAAATACCACACCTCGCATGACCACAATTTAATTATATTAAAAAAATGAAGGATCTCATTTCATCGGTAGGGATACCCCAACGTACGTTTACGAGTAAATACATGTAATTAAGAATCCCTCAACTGTCGAATAACCACAAACGTGTTGAAATTCAAACGGACTTCAAGGTGTGAAAGTTAATAAAAACAAAAGAAGAACTCAACTTAAATTTCATTGGGGCGTTGAACGCAGAAATTTAATACGGCACTAACCTACGACACACATGACAGACATCCTTCCAACGCTACATCACTTGTATGTGCGAGTATAAGTAAGTACAAGCTTTGTTGGTGCATATGTATGTATACAGAAAGGGTAGCGAAAAATTGCGTCCCTTCACAGCTTACGCAATTTCCAACGAATATTTAACTTAACACGCACATATACTAATGTGAGTGTGCAAGCATTTATATGTGTATGTGAAAAATGCATCCATTTATGTAGGTTGATTGTCTGAACCGAGACAGCAATTTATTCAGGAACTACGCACAGCAATACCGTTTGTCTACGCACTTGTATAGTTGTACTGAAAACAAAAACAAAATGCAGCGAAGGCTTTATAAGAATAAAGAAACTCGAACACACATTGAGGACAACCGACGATGAGAGCGCGCATGGCTACGGCATACCAACGATCCAATAGGCTGATGAACAGCACAGTACAGTGCTTAAGGATTAAATTTCATTTTCTGAATGGATATCGAGATGTTACTGGAATACATATGTGCTCAAATATGTGCACACATACATATATAAGTATAAGGCTTTGCATACTGTGCGGATGTATGTGTGTATGCACCTATGGCTATATTGACGCATTGACGAACGCTTAAGTGCAATTAACAGAGAAGCCTCAAGTGTTGATGAAATAATTTCGCACCTAGAAGTAAAAAAATCTATCAACAGCTATACAAAAAATAATAATAATAACAAAGTGATTCGAAAAACCTTAACTGTAATTCACTATTAGGTTAGGGGATAGTGAGTTGTGAGTGCATTAAAATGAGTATAGGTATATAGTAAATTGACAGGTCGAGAAGTTGTTTTTTTTTTCTTTTTTTTTGATATGACTGATTTCTTATGTACAATATTTTTGTGCGCTGAATACGATTCTGGTGCCAAAAAGTGTCCGTCGTGCCATGGTTTTGAAAAATGGGAGCAAAAGCCTCAAAAAAGTCCTGTTGGAGTTTCTACTACCACTATTCTTAAACTCGGACATAAAGCAGTGATCTTCAGAACCTTAGCTGACATTTTTAAAATTTTTTTCGTCATCTAGGATCCGCCATTTTGAATTTTTAAAAACTGTCATCGGATTTGTAATCCACTTTGAAATTTTTTTGTCCAATAAAAAAGAAAAAATACCCAAAAACATATTTTTATTTGTAGAGCTTTGATTACATTTTTTGTCTGCAAAGAATTTTGTTCTTCCCTTCCTTCTTTTCTTTTCTATAATCTTCCCAGTTTACAATAAAATAACATAAAATTTCCTTTTTGTAACTTACGCCTTTCAGCAGGCAATGGCAAATCGACATATTTCTACCATAACAAGCTTCTCGTAAAAACTATTCGTACTGCACTCGGTGATGGCATAAAACTGGAAATCTCTTTAATTGTAGGACAGCATCAAGGCGTTCACATTAAGTTGAAAGATGAGCTCTGCCGATAGGCGAAGTAGGAAAAATGGAGTCCATATATTTCGAAAAACTTCCCACCTGCATTCGTTCCTTTCTTCAGCAACATACAATTAACAAAAACAGGAGATGCCAACGCATTGAGCTACGAGGCTTATGAGTCATGAAGCCGTTATGAATCATAGTAGGAAGCCACATTATATCAAAAACATATTTCATCATCATCATAGCAATTACAACTCGGGGTGAGCCAGTGCTTCCTTCGCAATCGCGCTCCATACGACTTGGTTCATTGCGTCGTATCTTCTAGCATTTATACGCCGTAAATCTGCATCAACACCGTTTGCCCATCTTCTTGGCGGTCTTCCACGCTTTTTAATGCCCATAATAATAAGAGTTGGAGGAATTTTTTGTAATAGTGCTGTCGTCTATTCTGAATAGGTGTCCAAACCATCGCAAACAGAGAGCTTTATTGACACGCACAATGTTTAGTCTTAGGATTTTATGATCAAAACAGTAGTTCTTTATCTTAGATGTCATTAGTCATGCTTCTCAGCCATATGTTGCTACTGGTCTTACACAGGACGCTGTAGATTTGTAGCTTAAACGACCTCGATAGTAATTTATTTTTGAGAAGTTTCGGGTGAGCAAAATAACTTTTATTAGCACATTTTAGTCTATCATTCACGTCGATTAGGGAGTCTGCAACGCTGCTAAGGTTTACACCCAGGTATTTAAAACTCTCCACTGGCCCGAGTCGATATCGTAATCAACGATATATAAATTGATTCCCAAAACATGGGAGAAATGATCAAGTCAATTTTTTGCATATTACTAAATTATATTGGGAGGTTGAATTAGTTTTATTTATTGTGAAAAAACGGTACAAAATATTTTATTTGAAGTATTGGCCATCGCTAGCTACAACTTTCGCCCATCTTTCGGGCAATTTCCGGATGCCGTTTCTCCAAAATTCTGGCCGCTGCTTGGCTATCCATGACTCAACCCATATTTTGGTAGCCTCGTACGAGGAGAACCGCTGGTCCGCCAAATCGAGACTCATATGCCGGAACAAATGATAATCGGAGGGAGCTATGTCTGGACTATACGGCGGGTGGGGTAACACTTCCCAGCCAAGCGTTCCAAGGTATTTTTTGACAGGTTGAGCAACATGCGGCCGAGCGTTGTCATGTTGCAAAATAACCTTGTCGTGCCTTTTTACCGTTTCCGGCCGTTTTTCTTTCAATGCCCGGCTTAAACGCATCAATTGCAGTCGGTAACGATCCCCCGTGATTGTTTCGCCCGGTTGGAGCAGCTCAAAATATACGACGCCGACCTGATCCCACCAAATGCAGAGCATGATTTTCTTGCCGTGAATATTCTGCTTGGCCGTCGACGTTGATGCGTGGCCGGGCAAACCCCATGATTTTTTGCGTTTTGGGTTATCGTATCCATTTTTCGTCGCCAGTCACCACCCGATGCAAAAAACCCTTCCGATTTTGTCGCTCGATCAGCAATTCGCACGTAAAAAATCGCCGTTCGACGTCGCGCAGCTTCAACTCGGACGGGACCCAATGTCCTTGCTTTTGGATCATTCCCATCGCTTTTAGACGCTTGCAAACGGTTAATTTATCAACGCCCAATGATTCAGCAAGCTCTTCTTGGGTTTGGCACGAGTCCTCGTTTACCAATTCCCCCAATTCCGCGTCCTCGAACTTTTTGGGCTGGCCAAGACGCTCCTTGTCTTCGGTGTGAAAATCACCACTTTTGAATCGTAAAGCATAAAGATGGACGGAAACTTAACCTTAACCTATTAAATGTAGACCAAGTTTTAAACCGATCTCAGTATAATTACATATTGGATTAAATGAGGTGGGAAGCAATGCATGTATCAAATTTGGGCGAGTTTAAATAAATTAACGAGATACACCCATTTATCCAAAAGTACGCACGACATCACCTATTTTTCAAACTTTTACCTGCGTCTTATTTATTTACTTGAATTCATTATTTGTGCCCAAGTTTTAACTATTATTTTTGGATTTAATTTGTTTTTATGTTTTTATAAAACGAACAACGAAAATCATTGAGTGCAAAGCCTCCAACTTTCTACAAAAATCACCCAAAAAGTGAGTCGAAAGGATAAATTTAAAATGAGAAATGCATAGATATAAAATTAGAAAATTAACCGAACTGTTTTAATAGCTACATAGAAGTTGTGGTAAACGAAATCAAGGCATAGTATCAGCCATATTTTTGAAAAAGTTTATTTATAAAAACAAAAAAAATTAAAAACAAAAATCGATATATATATATACAAAAGTAATAACAATAATGAAAAAAATCAAAAAATTAAATTATAAAAATATAAAAAAAATTAAATTATAAAAATAAATAAATAAATAGTCAAAACTTCCAAAGATGATCCTGTGCTATTATCGTGACCAACTCTATATGTAAGTATACAAAGTATCTCCCAAACTAGTTCTCAAAGTCAGCCAAACATTACACAGGCATTGCTTTCGGTCGCATTTTAGCAGCTCGCTTTGAAATGCAAGTAATATAAGAAATTAGACGTTTCGCCAGACTTCAATAATTACCTTTTTTGTTCGTATAAAAAATCCGTCTGATATTTATTTCGTGGCGGGTTAACTTACTCTCATTCCCGGAGTGCAATTTCGGTCATTGAACGATCTTCAAGCGCTTATCCGAAAAGTGAAGGAACGAACTCAAAATTAAAAGAGCAAACAAAGTGTTGAAAATCGAGTACCAAAGGGTGGACAACACATTACCGCATAGAAGAGTAAAAAAGGGGTAAAGGATAACAAAGGCAATGCAGCCGCCAGCCAATACAAACATATACAAACACAACTATTTATGTTGTTTGAATGCAGCACCGAATACTTGTGCGTATGCAAATGTGCACGAGTGCAAATATGTAATTTGGTGAGCACATAGATAGATATGGATGTATGTGTGTACACCAACGAAAAATGCAGACGAAAGAACTGCAAAAATATGAAGGACAAGCAACCAAAACAGAGGGCATTCGGCTTTCGTTGCATTCAGCAAAGCAACTAGCAGCAAAAAGGGTGTATGCACAAGCAGAAATATATTGAGGCAGGACCGATAACAACGGCGGCAGTCGCCTTTACACATCGTTGCATTATACGAAATTAAAATTGGCTACAGCCATACACTTAACACAAATACATACGCAGAGAAGTTGTTTGAGATTTCTCACAATTTTAGGCGAATGTAAATCGTTGCTACTTAGCAGCAGTTTACGTATCGTTCGGCAAACTTTCGGCCATCAAATGTAAGCGGACTCATTTTGGATTACATGGATATTCAAAGCATCGGAAAGTCGCTTAAATAGGTGAAATATTCAAATTAACGTTTTTTTTTTTAATTTTTTCTTTTTTGTGATTTCATTATAAATATTTCAAAACTAATAAGGGCATGTTTCTCAAGTTTACAATTATTACAAAAATATAAATTGGAAGGCCGATAGTAATTTTTTTGTATTGCAACTAGTGAATATAAGTAACTACGAGCAATATGTTTAGGGTTTTTCGCGTATATAAACGAATTATGATGCTCTGCACACTCCTTGCAGTTGTCAACTACAACTGCTGCGTAAGGTGATGCGGCTTTTTACGCTTCAGTCTTTCTCTCCACCCATTTCGATCGGTGAGAGCTTTCCCTTTAAACATGGTGAGAGAGCCTCTTGACAGCAGCAACAGCACATATCAATATTTCGTTTTGTATTTGCAAGGTATTGCTGGTCTTTGAGTAACTCCATAGTTGGAATCCATACGTCCACATTGGTTTGAGCTTCGGGTTATATAGCAGTACTTTATTTTATGAGGCTAAAGCAAATCGCCTGCTCATAAGCTAGATCATGTTTCGGTACTTCATGTCCAACTCTTCTTTTTCCATTTTAAAATGTTCGTTCCAATCGAGTTTAGTATCTAAGGTCATACCTAGATATTTATCGGTGTTGTGATGTGGGATTTGTACTCCATTTGTGTACAAACGAAGGTATTTGATTTTGTTGTGGTAAAGTCGACATGTACCGATTTTGTTGCACATAACTTTATGCGCCATCTTGTTGTCCATTCAAAGATGTTGTTGAGGCGACATTGCAGTTTTTCAATTGATTCGGACTGCGTTTTACAAACCGACAAAATTACCGTGTCGTCTGCAATCGTGGTGGTGACCCCAGCCAACTTAAATATATACGTATCGCTGTATTTGATTCGAAAAAAAACGATCTAACAAATATGATTTTAAAAGACGACCGCCGTAGACGAATGGTTGGGGCGTAACTACCATTCGGAAATCAGAGAGAACGTAGGTTCAAATCTGGTTAAAGACCAAAATGAAGAACAAGTTTTTTCTAATAGCAGTCGCCCCTCGGTAGGCAATGACAAGCCTCCGAGCGTATTTCTGCCATGAAAAAGCTCCACATAAAAATATCTGCCGTTCGGAGTCGGCTTCAAACTGTAGGTCCCTCCGTTTGTGGAACAACATCAAGGCGCACCCCACAAATAGGAAGAGAAGCTCGGTCTAACACACAAAAGGGGTGTACCCGCCAATTATATATGTATATATGTTATTGTATTGGTAGTAATGCGTTAATCTTATTGAGAAAACCACCATGGCATACTTTGTCGAAGGCTTTGGACACGTCAAGCAAGACAGCGGAGCATTCCTCTTTTTCTTCAAAGTCGTTTCCAATGAATGCTTTGTGTCCAAAGCCGAATTGGTGCGTGGGAATTATATTTCTCTGTTCAATTACGTGATTGAGACGCTTGGCAAATAATTTGTTCATTAATTCTGAAATCATAGGCAATAGAAGATATGGACCGGTATGATGTTACATCGTGTGCTGATTATCCTGGCTTGTTAAGGATGATTCCCTCAGCTGTTTTACAGTAGATGGGAATATGCATTAATTTGAAAGTGGAATTCATAATCTTTGTTATCCTTGATATAATATTTTGAGGAAGTTTTTTTATGAGATCGCTGGTGATTAGATCGAAGCCAGATAAGAACAGAAGCCATTATGTAATATAATTATGCACAATTATATTTCTAATAAATAAATTTAAAAATGTAAAATGGAAAATATTTAAACAGGTGCATCCTGGAGCATTAGTGGGATCAGCATACATTCAATATCGCAAAAGATGATTTATTCTCGTTGCTTACCGCATAATATGACAATTGCCCAAAATAGGACTCGTGTCTATTGGTTATTGGATAAAGAAATGTTGCTGAAATTCAGTCGCGGTGGTTCAAAGCACTTCTATGACTTCGTAACAGGTGGGGAATCTTCGATCTATGCATCTGAGCCGAGAACAAAACAACAGTGGATAAGATGAGTGTTCCAAGACGAGCTTAATCCAGCAAAAGTTGTTCGTGGAAGAATCACCGCAAAGCAAATAGTCGCCTATTTTTTCGAAAAAATAGTTCATATCCCAAGAGAAACTTAAAACAGTAAATTTTGAGTGGTTGGCAACTATGATACCGAAAATATGATGGTTTTCAATAATTTTTTTTTGCTAGTCAGTTTCTTTATTTTACAGAAATAAAAACATAGCATTAATACATCATGTTTTGACTAGGCTTTAGCAAAATTTAAAAAAAAAAAATTAATAATTGTAAAAGTTATCGCTGTTTGTGTGGAGCCCGTTTCTCCAGAAGTCCCTTGCGGTGATCATCACAAGTCCTTGGAGATCCATCTAAGACCAATCGGGCAAGATAAATTAGTTTTATTAATAATTATTTATTATTAATCAAAATTAACAATATGGCGGCCTCAGGAAATATTTTTCGGATTTTTGAAAAAAAACTGACAATTAATTGTTTAAAAAAAATCGAAATTTTTCCAAGCAAAAAATTCTCGATCAGGAACGGTTTTTAAGTTACAGTGATCACCAGTTTAAAAAACATAGTTTTGAGAAAAACGCATTTAAACGCAATCTTTCACCAAGAAAATGCGAACTCTCATGTATCGTCTCATACAAGCGAGTTTTTGAGCACTCAAAACATCGAATTAATAGTCATCCGCCTTCAGCCCTGATTTGGAGCCTAATGATTTGTTTTTGCTCCCGAACATCAAAAATAAAATATCAATGTTTTACCACACCTGAAGAAGCTGTTGAAGCCTTTAAACAGCTCGTTTTGATTCCACTTCTGAGTGGCAAAAGTACTTTCAAAATTAGTTCAAGAGAATGTAAAAGTGTGTTAACTTCCAAAAAGAGTATTTTGAAAAACAATAAAGCCTTCTTCATTATTATTTTATAGGACTCGGATATTTGTGGTTTCTTCTACTGTAGTGAAAATTTTTTTAATACATTTTTTAATACACAAATCAGTCGCGTTTCCAAATTGGGGAAAAGTTCACTATTTTTGGTGGTTTACCTATTTAAAAATTTTATTATTTTCAGACATCCTGAATATAGTCTTGGATGACAATTTGGTTTTTCATAGATTTGAATTATCAAATTTAATTCTTTTTACGCGACTATAGAAACAGAATGCAGTGTGACACTTCTTAGGACGTCATCGTTCCTAATCTCTCAATTTCGTATTTGGAAAATAGAAGAAACACGAACTTGTCATTGCTCTAAATTAGAACAATAGAAGCACACCAGTTCAATGCCTGCTGATTTCCCTACAGGGTCCGTACACAAGCACGCACACATGCAACAAGGGAAAATAATCTTGTTACCGCAGATTTATACTTTTGAATTGGTCCGATAACAAGATCTATTTATGCACATATATTCATTCATGTGAATAGAACAAATATATGAATGAAATTAAATCAATTCAATATGCGACTGCTGATAATTTTTTACACAAACAAATTTCGGTATACATACATACATACAAATATATACAAATAAAATATAAGGTTGATTTATTTCAGAAAAAAACTATGATTTAATAAACTTTTATAAGATGCCATTTCGGCTGATGAAATTATGCCATTTTTCGAAGAGAGCCAATATTCCATTAGTGCAAAACATCTTGCAGCCAAAATATTAGCTATTTCACTACTTTTTGAAACAAATCTCTACACTTCTAAAACAAACCATGAGTAAAAAGATTGGCTGCAACTCATGCGACAAAAAACGTGCGCGATCGCACAATCACTTGCAGCTCAAAGTATGCTTAGAAGATCACCGCTGACAATAGGAATAACGAAAATCACTAAATTATAGCAAAAGACAGTCTAAAGCAATCGCTATAAAAAATGATGTTAGAAAAACAAAAATCATAATTAAATTTATATTCCATTGAATCGTTTTATGCATTCATTCAGATCATCCCCTTGCAGATAAATGTAAAATCTCCACAAAAAATTACTTGCATACACACATATACATATATATACGCATACAGACTTGTGCATTCATTAGGGTAGTCCTTAAAAATTAATTCTTAAATTTTGTATGCGGCACCCTTTCATTGTGTTACATATATGCAACAAATTTCAACAAAATTTTAAAACTTTCAAAAATTGTAAAACTCGAAAAATTAAAATAAAACAACCAAAGGTCGAAACTAATGTATAAAAAATTAAAAATTTACAAAATGGTCATATTTTGTAATACACATAAAAAATATTTTGTAACGTAATTATAAAATAGTAATATAATATCAAACCGTAATCATCGCCAATTGGAGAGGCAAGTGCGCTCGGTGGTTGGGGAACGCCATATACCCAGGTCGAGATTTACATATTTAGAGATCGGTTTGAACACTATAAGAAGGTGGAAACGGACCTCGTGCACTTTCTAAAATCGAAAATCGCTAAAATCTAAATTAACAAACGGGATCCAAAGATACGTAAAAGAGAACGAAAATGTAAATATGGGCATTTCTTTCTGTGCTATGAAAAAGTTCCCAATACATTTGTGGCAGTGGGCATTTTTCGATGAAAATATTTCAAGCGCTAAAAATCAAAATTGATAATGACAGAGGAGCATTCAAATTCAAAATTTCAATATAGGAGCCAAAACGAATCGGTGCAAGGTGCCAATGGGTGCCTGATTATCAATGTAGGAGTATTTGTAATTCCTTGCCCTCTTCTTTCTTGAGTTGAAATTTGGCAAAAGCGCACCAAATTGTTGTATTTGTAAAATTGATATCACCTTTTATATGTATATTGGCGACATTTTTTTAACTCGGAACGAAAAAGTTGGAAAATTTATTCTCAAAAATGCCAAAAAACAGCTCTCACTACTTTTTAAGGAAGATTCAAATTTTAAGAAAATAATTTTTTTGTTAAAATTTATGATTTCTTGTCAATAAAAAACCCGGTGTTTAAAAAAATATTTAAATTTTTTTGTTAATTAATTTATGTTTTAATAATATAAAAGTTTGACATTTTCACAAAAATTTTGAATAATAAACCAAAATAAAAATGGTGTACGGCTTGAATGATTAAGAGAATTACGAGTTCTTGTAGAATGCGCGTAACAGGGACTGTGACTGTTATACTTTTTTTTCAAAAGAGTCAATAAATAATTGTTATATTTAATTGGTATTTTTCACTACTTAATTTTTCATCAAAAAATAAAATTGTATTAAAACAAAAACTAAAATTTTATTTTTACTTTGACCGAAAAATTCGAAAAAATAAAATATTTTTATCAAATATACAAATTAAAATTTGTTTTTTTATTTAGTTTCGGCCTGATATAAATGTTAAAATTTGGCTTTTTACTTCAAAATTGAAAAGGACGTTTTTTTTGGTATTATTTTTTGTCAGATATAAAAGTTGAAATTTAACTGTGTACTATGAAATTCGAAAAGAAAAATAGTTTTGGTCAAATATAAAAATTAAAATTGGTTTTCTTTTTATTTTTGTTCGGCCAGATATACATAAATATTAAAATTTTACTTTTTTGGTCAAATATAAAAATTAAAATTGTGTTTTGTTTATTTATTTTTTTTTTTTGCTAGATATAAATGATAAATTTCACTGTTTACTATGGAATTCGAAAGGAATTTTTTTTATCAAATATAAAAATTTTAATTTTGTTTTTTTTTGGTCAGATATAAAAATTATAATTGGTTTTTTTCGACCAGTTAAAATTTGACTTTTACCTTAACCGGAAAAAATAAAAATTAAAGTTGAATTGTTTTTTGTTTTTGTATTGAAAAAATAACGGGAATTGCTAACTTTTTAAAAAAAAACTCAAAACAATTTAAATCAGATAGGATTAATACTTCTTGGTTGGCATCATATTGCTACATACAAATGTTAAATAGACAAATTCTTTCCGACTTTCTAAGTTTTTAGTCGAGATTTCTATTGGGTATGGGAAGAAGTTTCCGCCCTCGTAAAAGAGGTGTCGCTGCTGATACTATTTTGGTTTTCGCTCTATTAGTATACTGGTGATTTGTAGGTGCATATGTGAGGTCTCGATCGCAGTAGTTGACATTCGTTTGAAGCGTAAAGATCCTTTTTTATCTGACGTCAAAAATGTCTACGTTCGTCCCGAAAATACAGCATTTGCGGGAAGTCATGCTTCATTATTACCTTTTAAAGAAAAGCGCTGCTGAATAGTGTTGTATATTGATAAATAATTACGGTAATCACACTCCATAAAATACAATTTGTAAAGAGTGGTTTCGACGCTTCCAAAGTGATGATATGTCTTAAGAGCTGGATATTGACAGATCAACCGTCGGTAAACGTTTTCACGGGATGAGGATGTCCAGAAAGCAGGTAACTGGGTGTCATATCAATTAAAGGAGAGGGATATCGAGAGAAGTTTGGTGATGTGTGAGATGCTTCTTGAACGGCAGAAAAAAAAGGTTTTCTGCATCGCATCGTCCCTGGCGATGAAAAGTGGATCCATTATGATAACCCTAAGCGTCAAAAACCACTAAGCGCCTGTCAAGTGAACCAGGTCCATCGACAGCGAAAAAAAATATTCATGTTTCAAAGGTTATGTTGTGCATCTGGTGGGATCAGAAGGGTGTAATCTATAATGAACTTCTTAAAACATTTGAAATCCTCACTGGCGATTGTTATTGACTGCAGCTAATGCGTTTGAATCGAGCTCTCAAATGAGAGCGGCCGGAATGGGACGGTAGACATGACAAACTGATTCTACGCCATTTTTGAATATCAACCACCACGTAGTTCATGTCAACGCGACAAGCCTTTCCTTTACGCATAACTTTTTTTTCAGATCCCCATCCTCTTTTCTTTATTTTTTTATTTATTTTTTTGATTTTTTGCTTGGTGCACAGATATAGATTGTCAAATTTTGATTGACCATCTTTTAAGAACCTCCCTAGGATACCTGCATATGGTTTTTATAAAATAGATATGGCAATTGTACACAGAAATAAAAACAATCAGCATAAAAATCAAAAACAAAAACCCGATCAGTAAAGTTTCCGACTTGTATTCTAATTGTGGTGTAATAAACAGGTGAAGTCAGCAAGCAGCTTTCCTTTTTTTATTACTTTCCGACAATCGACTGCCTTCTAGATTACAATGTTGTCTATTGTTACTTGTGCATAAATGCAATAAGTGCTGCTTTATTTAGGTTTTAATATGTATCTAATCGGAAACGAATCTCATTATTGTCTGCGAACTGCGCATTTACCAAAAAAAAATAGACTGTTGAAGAGCTGAAAATACACGTCGAACTCTAGACCAGGAGAGCCTGTAAAAGTGGTGCAAGCAAAGGCAGTGATATGACACTCACCCACAATTCTAAAATTTAAGCACCAATTTTGCATAAAACGACTATTGACTCGAGTCAAGAGTTATGCCAAATAAATTTTATAAAATGGGCCGAAAATCGCAAGAAAGCATAAAATATTTGGGCAAACACAAAACGTTGAATTTTGTACCGCGGAGATATAAAACTAAGTTACTGCAAAACAAAAAATTATTTACCTGTAATATTATTTGATTCGTTTTTTCTATCTTGAGACAAATTTACGATGCTTGAAATTAAAAGTCTTTGCCAGTTGTCTGCCATTTCCACGCTTTAAATATGAAATCGAATAGTTAAAATTGCATGCAGTGAAACTAATTTCATATCAGTCAATAAAACGAAATAGTGTTGAAGAAATATTGGGTTTGTATTCGAAACTCCTACCTCTATTACTGCATTGCAAAATTACATTTAGGCCGGCTTCACACTATGATGCCGATCACGGTCCGCTCTCGGTCCAGTCTCGGTCCGGTAAAATATTCACAAACGAAAAACAATGACTGTATTCACACTATCCGTGCTGTTCAAGTTTCGGTACAGTCACACTCCAGCATCGATCAAGCTCAAAGAATATTTTTCTGGAGCGTGATCGAACTTGCCGCGTCTTGTACTGATAGTGTGTGTGTGTGCGACGAACGATGAATCGCGACTGGACCGATGTAAGAACATAAATGTAGATGTCGAAAGATTTTACCGAACCGAGACTAGACCGAGAACGAACCGTGATCGGCACCATAGTGTGAATCTACCCTTAGAATATCAGCCAAAGTGGTAAGACCTCAATGGAAATTAGCGGGGAGACTTGAGCCCAAACAAGAGGTATCATAATGGGTCTCTCCTCACAGTGAGTAGCAAATGCAGTAGGCTAACCTGAAAATTTACAAAATTGATCGATTTTCGCTCAAAAAAAATAGCAAATACTTAAAAAGGCTTTAAAAAAGCCTTTCAAAAATCCTCGAAATTTGAAATTGTGAAAAACGAAGCTGCAATTTGACTCCATTAAACAATTTCTTGCGAGTCGACATTTAGTATATACAAATATTACGCACCCCACTCAAGAGACGATTCCCAATTTTAACATGAAATCGAAGTTACGATTGCTAACATAAGTGCCGACCCTCTTGAGAATTTACTGAAAAATTGGACTGAAAGATAGAGCCGACCGTAGAAACCGCATGCCATTTTTAATGGTAATAAAAGAAAATGCAGGGAAACATATTTATGTATGCTTTTATTAACAGCCCCATTAAATGTATTTTCTAACTCTAGATGGACCACCCTGTACTTCGTTTTCACATTTCAGAAAGGATCTTAAAACAGCTCTAATTAGGTATGGAATTTGAACGAAACAAGGCTGAGTGTACACGCCTTTATGGTGGGGAAGTCAAAGCCTTTGCCAGGTATGGATTTTCAACACCCAGCACCAATTACCAATTTATTTCGAAAATGTTGCTGGCACCGCCATTCCAGTTAAGGATGAGCTGAACGCTGAAATTCAAGGCATTGGCTTGGTCGATCACAGGTTTCAGCAGAATGGCGTAGGTACATCCCATCAAACAATTGATGAAAAGCAAAGCAAATGCAGGAAAAATTTTTTTGAATGGGAGAATATGGGAAACCCTGTTAAAGAAAAAAATTATAAAAATAAACGAGATATTTCAGCAACTTCAAACTTCCACTTTATTATACAAAAATTTAATAAGCTATGAAACTGCATAACAAACATTTTTCCTGAATTAATTAAATACCGCAAAATGAGGATGTAAAGTTTGGGGAATTTCGCCAGCTTTTGTATAAAGTTTGAATTTTAAGTTTATTTGGTTTTTGTTAGACAATGAGATGTACTTTTATAAAAAAAAAAAAAATGAACATCTAAAAAGAAAAGAAAAATATTCACAACTGGCCAAAATGTTGAGCTGTTATCGTAGGCTGTGTGAATACGAGTAATTGGTGTTTGGTTTTCTCTAAAAACAATGAGTTTGTTAAAAATAGTTTTTGTCCATTTATTTTAATTACTGCTTTAATTTTAATTTTAATGGTAAACTTTGTGTCTTTACCTGCAATTTGGTCTTAAACTTCTGCAAGGTAAACTAAACCATTTTCATCTTCCTTGCGTTAGTTCAAATTTAAATACTAATAGGGTTCATTTAGCACCAAGTTTTCTACTTCTACACTGCTTGCCTTACCTTATTCGAGTGATCAATTTAAATACAATAAATAATAAAAATAGCAACGTACATAAACATGTAATATGTATTTTTAAGTTGTTTGTCATTGCAACTAAATTTAAATGGTGGCACTTAACCGCCCACATCGGCAACATCAACAAAATCATCATCAACAGTACAAGAAATAAATATGAACATCTTTACATATTTGCAGCCAAAGCAGATGTAGCAACTAAATATATATATTTAAATAAATATTCGGTGCTGCCAAAAATAAATTGTCATCGTATGCTACTTACAGTTGCGGGCATAAAAATGTGGACACCAAGAAAATCGGAAAATTTGTTGCATAACTTTTTTACTTGGAAATGTTTTGATTTATTTTTAATAATATAAAGAAGCTTAGTAAAAAATTTCTAGAAAAATTATAGAAACAGTTTTTCTAATAGCGAGTTCTACCGCCTTTTAATTAATGCCTTTGTCAGCTTGCGATCCGCCAATCACTTAAAGACTTGCGAAAAAAACGAGTTGCTCGTTACATATCGCTCATTTGGTGCATAATCAAAAAAAAATTTACGTAAGTTTGCAGATATTATCACAAGTTCCTCTTCATGCAATGTAAACAATTTTTGTAGCGATATCAATTGCATAGATATGGTAAGTTAAAAACTTTTTTTTTCTTGAATTTTAGTTTTTTGAAATATGGCACTCTTACAACAAATGAGTGACGTGTATTTAGTAACACTGAGTGATTTCGTTTGCAGCTGATAAAGAAACGAAATGCTAACAAACGTAGTGAGATAATATACAAAATATATAAAAAAAAAATACAAAATATATACAAATGGGAAAATTCACAAAATCGCCGACGAAAATTTTTTTTCAAAAATTTGAGTTAAGGGGCTGTGGGACGTGTACTTTACTATAACAAAATTTAGTAAGTTGTAACGATCTAGTCATCATGGTTAGAGGCAAATTTGTTCTACTATAACTGATCGCATGCAACTACCTCTCGACATTACGGAAAACTGGTGTCGGGAGGAAGGTCTCTCGTTAAATCCGAACAAAACATGTGTGGTGCCCTTCACTCGAAGAAGGAAATTAACGACTTTTCAACTAGGGGACGCCGACTTAACTGTATCTGGGGACATGGAATATCTGGGAGTAATCCTTGATAAAACATTGACTTGGAAAAATCACTTATCGTACATCACAAATAAGGCCTTGAGAGCAATATACGTATGACAAAGGCTTTACGGTAAAACATGGAGTAGGCGGCCAAAGACGATGGCATGGTTTTATAAGACAATAATAGTGCCAATGATCTCCTATGCCACTCTGGTATGGTGGCC
Organism: Anastrepha fraterculus; assembly: GCA_037575425.1. NCBI lineage: Eukaryota > Metazoa > Arthropoda > Insecta > Diptera > Tephritidae > Anastrepha > Anastrepha fraterculus. Next base: position 30,293 of record JAYXIM010036706.1, on the reverse strand, counting down.
AAAAGTAGACCAAACTAAGACTCAGATAACACTTAACAAGGTATACAGAATGGCCTGTTTGAGCGTAACGGCAGCAATGCGAACCTGTCCCACAGCGGCTTTAGGAATGGTCACTGGACTCATTGCACTATATCTTGTAGCCAAAGGGACGGCAGTCAATGCAGCTCTGAGGCTTCCTAATCTATTGCATCGGAAAGAAGCAATCTTATAGGACATGTAAGAATTCTGGGTTCATTCCTGAGCTCTCCGTGCCTGACAGTCCACAACAAGATGGAAAGGAAACTAGAATTCTCCATGCAATTCAAAGTGGTTATTAATGACCGCTTAGCGTGTAGAAGCAATGAAATATCCTTAAACAGGGCGTACACGTATGGTTTACTGATGGGTCGAAAATGGATGCCAGTATTAATATTTTCTCTGACAGTCAAGCAGCTCTAAAATCGCTGAATAGCTTCTCATTACAATCAAGGTTGCTCTGGAAATGCTCAACTCCTTAGCATCAAGAAACTTTGTTACCTTGATGTGGGTTCCGGAAAATGAGGGGCACGAAGAAATTGCGGACACTTTAGCGAAAAAAGGGCCAAACACGCCCTTCATAGGTCCTGAACCTTTCTGCGGGGTAAATAACAGCTTCAAAAGTGCCTTTCGGCAATCGAAAAGACTCATAGATCCAGAACGGATAAAGGCAGAAGCAATCCTTAACCTTAACACTGAACTACTAACAGGACACTGTAAACTTAATTATCACATGAAAAAGATAGGTGCGATAGAAAACGATTCCTGCATAGACTCTGCAAAGAGGCACAAGAAACAGCAGAATACGTTCTATGCGACTGCCCAGCAGTGGCACGACGCAAACTAAATTACCTGGGAAATGGGGCTATAGATAGGCAGCAGTGCACAAACAGCCAATCAATAATAAGTTATAAAACTGCATATCCAAAGTTTTTCTAAAAATTCACATTAAAAAGTATGCAATGTTGATGAAAATTTTATTGATTTTTTTTATGCTTGTACAAAGTTTGAACTCTTAGACTTATTAGGCTTTTGTAGCTTTTGACACAAAACACAAAAAATTATAAACAAGTCCTAGTGCTATGTTTATTTAACGCAGTGTATACTTGGAAGCACTGATCTTAGCGACCTCTTGATAGGTTAAGCATGATTCAGAGTGATGGAAATCTTCATTTTGGACTTTTTGGAGCGCCCATTACTTGCCTATCAGCTATTGCAGCTGTCTAGTTCACAAGTGTCCAATATGATTGACTACGACGCCATTTGCAAAAATTATAAATCTTCAGATAGTGATTAATTTTGTGCCATCTTGTACAAATATATTTGCTTGAGGTCGCTTTTGCTCGCTTAATGTGTTATTACTATCCCATATAAATTGTTCCGTATGATAGAAGAAAAGTGGGAAATGAAAAGCAGCCCATTAGTTTCTTTTTTTTTACCTGGAAGGATTTTTGTATTTATTTTTGCATCCTCAACTGTATGTGCGCACACATACATATAAACAAGCAAATGTATACTGACGCACCATTTAGTTCCGTTTTATGCATAGCTATGCTCACGGTTTGTTTTTCATCTACTTCTTATTTGTGTTTTAATTTATGCAAATATTTTTGGATTTACATATAACGTCATCGTTTTGATAACCGAATATTATAATAATAGCAAAAGTATTTAAAATTTGGAACAATGACTTTTATAAATTCATAAACAAAAATGAGTATTCAACACCGCTGTGGTGATTAATCAATTTTAGGCCATCTTTGAACGGCAGCCGGTTTTTATGAAGATATTTTCCTTAGCGGAAATGTACTCTGAGGAATGTTGAGCGCTAAGAAGGGGCGACCGTTATTAGAAAAACAAAACTATTTCAATTATTGTGGAATGCGGTGCACCATGCACAAACACACAATAAGGGGAGGCAGCAATGCATTTTACTTCACAATCAAAAATCATTAACATCAGAGTGTTAGTTTTGAGCATTTTTACGCATTTTTACATATTTCCACATTGCCGCAGCAGCAGATCTTCGTAATTGAAGATTTTTTCTCGCGATAAATTTTTCGAAAAAATTAAAAAAAAATCATATTTTTCTCTTTGGGACATGTCAATGGGGCTTGTGGTGTGATCGGAGGACTCAGCAAACATTACGTGAACCGTCATAATATCCATAAGCATCATTAGAGTGTATTCAAGACGTCGAAATGTTTGCGAAAACATTACCAAAAAGTGGAATGGAATAAGACTGGAACTTTTCAAGGAATTCATCAAATGCACATGCCGCGAAGAAAAATTAACATGAACGGAATATTCTCAAATAATTGTAATTTTGAATAAAATTAAAATGGTTTAAATTTTTTTATAAATTGCTTGCCTATTGCTTCTGCTCCTTATTACGAGAAATTAATATGAAATCATTCATCAAATCTTCGATCAGAATTTTTTATTAGTTTCAACTAGAGCTCTGAATTTAGTTCGCTCATTTACAAACGGCATGAGCTTATGCGCAACTTGTACGCGCACACCTGTGTGATGCTCATTACTTGGAAATTTTCGAACATGAGCTGGAGTATATCGAGCTTTTTCGAGTAATCTGAACGACGCTTGTTTTGATTAATTTGATTTTTTTTCTCAGCACTGTTATTAAGTTTTACAAATTATTCATACATAGTGGTAAGGTCGGAAAGGTTGGAAAGTTAAAGAAAGGCTGACAAATAAAATTGACGATTGTTGTTTCGCTGCTCAAATTGTTCAAAAACTGAAAAATTTCAAACATTCAAACGAATATTCCTAGGAGGCAAAACCACTTAGAGTAACAGATAGTATAAAATACCTAGGACTTGTACTGGATAGGAAGCTAAATTGGGGGCTCACAGTCGTAAAGCTATGAGCGCGTTGTACTCCTGCGGAAGGCTAATTGGGAAGAAATGGGAATTGGAACCCAGAATGATACATTGCCTCTACACAGCAGTGGTTAGGCCAATTCTGTACTATCGTATTGTAATATGGTGGAATGCCCTTGAAAAGGGTGTGAATATAAAAAAAAGGTTCAACGACTAGCATCTGTTCTTATAACCGCTGTGATGTCAGCCACACCATCGAAAACATAATATGCGACATTAAACTTCCTTCCGGTTGATCTGCAGACTATATATAACGCACGCAGTGCGGCAATAAGGGTGAATATTTTAAGTAAGTGGTCAAACACAGATTATGGTCACTAGTGGACTATGCACTCTCGCCTACACTTGCCATTACAGCGTTTACGACCCTCCTACCCTGAAGGGAAGAGTGGGAACGGGACGATGTAAGACTGGAGATCTCCTTCAGTTTTCGGCTCCCCGACTACTGTAAAGCCTTTCAGGCTGAACTGATGGCAATAATGAAAGCCGCGACACTGATACAGTGCGATGCGATATCCGGAAAAGATATCTACATTTTCACTGATAGTCAAGCGGCGATAAAATTCCTCACAAAAAAGTCGTAAGAAGAAGTCGTAAGCGAAATGAACAAAATATGGAGTAATGAAACCACCTGCAAAATCGCCCGACAACTGTGGCCGACTCTCAATGCTAAACGCACAAAATCTTTGCTAAGCCAAAATAAACACAGTCTTAGCACACTGATTTCATTCATAACGGAGCTCTGCCTAATAGGTAGACCCGCCCAAAGGATGGGTGTGCAAACACATGAATTCTGTAGAAGTTGTCTAGATGAGGAGGATGAAGAGACAATCTCGCACCTACTGTGCCACTGTCTACTGCTCTATCCAGACGTAGGTTTACTATTCTAGGTAAATAGTTTTAATAACCTGGAAGTTCTCAGTTCTGTAGACGCCACGCGGCATCACAATGGGGTATGAGCCTGAGTGTGCCCCACAGCAACCTTACCTAGCATACTTTGCCAATACAGCCTATTGTCATCATTTTTCTTTAGCGCCACATTTCAAGGGCTTCCATAAAAGTGTCGGCCACACGAAGCACTCTAAAAATCGTGTCCTTAATTTATGTCCCGCGCGTCAGTAGTTTCTTAATATTCATGATCATGATCCCATTGGTCGTTCAGCCATAATCCTAAGTAATTAATGTTTTTTACTTTATATTAGATCTCTTCGATTCGTTAAGCGTTAGCCAGTATCGAGGTAGCGCTGGAAAAGAGCAGCATAAAATTACATTTGTTTGGAAGCACTTAATGAGTGTTAGTAAGACCGCGTTCATACAGGTAAACATTTGTTGTTTCAACTCGTTGCTTTTGATGCTCGTGCCGCGTTTTTTCAAAATAATTTAACCCTTTATGGACGAGTGTCGACATATAGCCGCCCAAATTAGTTTGTAATTGCAAGGCTCGCGACGTCTGTCGTTCTGAGCGATAAAATACGCATAGGTATAGTAACAGAGCCACGTTTTCATTCAAAGACATTAGGGGCCATTAGCGATGAGGTCTTATCTTCCTCATAATGTAAACTTACGATTTGAGACGATGGTAGAGTCAGAACGAATTTCAATTTTTCGATTCAGTTTCTCAGTGCCACTGCCAAAGGAACCAGCAGCCTTTTTATATATTTTTTACTTTATCCTAAGCACGATGACTAAACGATCTGGAGAAGATACGTTAGATAGAGACATTTCTGACAGATATTTCTTTGAATCTGATAAGACGGAAGATGACGGCATTACTTCGTCAAGTGGAAGTGAAATCCGTGCAATAAGGAGTCCACTCAGGCATTTCAACATTAGCAATGATAGCAGTTTATAACTACTTTTTGATTTTATAAAAATTTATACTTGTGTTAAATAAAGCCTTAGTTTTGATAACGTTCAACGTATTTATTTTCTTTACAGCGCACTCCAATACCTCTAGTTCTCAGCGACGCTCGCACGTCGAGCGGCTCCGTCCCCAAAGGGTTAATAATTCTGAGATTTATTCAATGTTGAAAATGTGAAAAGTGAAATACATTTGGTCCTTTCAACATTTATATAATTTTTTTTCAATATTTTAGTATAAAATCTACTTAAAAAAATTATTTGAAGAAACTATTATTGCAATTAAAAAAAAAAAAATCTACTACACACTGTAACCTACAATTTGGTATAAAAAATTATAACTTTTTGATCTAGAAGCAAAACTTGTTAAGATCAATAAGTTATTTTTTCAAAAGTCCACAGAATCCCTATTGTCCAAAAAAATTGCTTGAAAGACTTACTCAAATCCACGTTGACTTGTTGATTTGGCATTCAATATACTCCTTTCATTTTACCGGTGTTTGCCAATTCATTTTCGATATTGAAGCTAAAAAGAGCACACATTGGCAAGCGAAAGCAGCCAACAGGCACTGAAGATGAGAGATGATAACAATTTATAATGCACAAAACAAAGTAATAGTAATAGCCACAACGATGACAATAACCACATATTGGATTCAGCAATACAAACAATGGAGCGGAGAGCAACAGTGGCAACGTCAACACCATTACAACAAAACAACATGATATGGAAAAGCAAACTTTGCCAGAATGACATTACACGCACAGCACCACCACTGTCGAAAAAACCAAAGCAGTCGAAGGCCAAAGTAAACGAAGTTGATCGTTCGAAATACGCAAGAAACACAAATGACCCAAAGGGAGAATTCGGGCCTAAGTTATTTAGGGGCGGTGGGGTTGGCTAAAATGAAGTGTGAACGAGGCATTAAAGCAAGGAACCAGAAGTCAAAATTTCTTTCATTGAAACAAATAGCACTTTCAATAGCAATACTCACGTAAGTATGTACATATTTATGTATGTATGTATGTATGTGCGTATGTATGTATGTCTGTGCGTATGTATGTACCTATGTATGTGCAAATGTATGTTTTTGCATAGATAAGTACTACACACAAATTTTATTTCATCTCACTTTTTTATTCCTCATTGCAATATGAACCAACACAAAACGGTTGGTGATTTTTTATGCTTTATACTTATTTTTGCTTGCGTTTTTAGCGTTTCGTTCGTCGTTTCATTTGCACGAGCATGAACTTTAGCGCTGTTTATACAATAATATGCTATTTCGCGAATTGTGAAATTTCCATGACATATGTACTACCTATAAAACATTCGACAACGGCGGCTACGACGGCTACGTCGAGAGCAACCAACAGAAACAGCTGAGCAGTTAATGTGCTGAGCAGGACGTCGGCAGCGCTGTCAAGTGCGTGAGTACCGCGTTGTGGTAGTTGACGGAGCTAACATGAAAATTCCAGTATGAATAGCAGAGGATGACGACAATGACAGCGAGAGCAAACAACGCCCGCAAAAAATTCGCTATTTAATAGTGTTAAGAAAAACAAAAATATACAACAAAAATACATCTTAAAATTAAACTACGTCACAGGCCACAAAACCAGTCCGGGTTTCATTGGTATTTCCTGAAAATATCACTCATTTAAGAGTAAAAGTCTAAAAAGTAAAAAAGCTGGATTTGCAAAAATTATCATGCATTCTTTATGGTCACTGTAATTTTTTAACTTTAGGTTAATTTAAATTTTTTCGAAACTACTACCAGGTGGCGCAAAATCAATCAACCAATTTTGTGTTTGAATAACTGTTTTTATTAAATAAATAAAAAGGTTTTTGGGTGAAGGAAATCTTTATTTTGACCTACACGCGCTGTATTGCTTGACTGTTTATATAGTGCAGCTGTCTAGTTCTCAAGTGTCAAATATGATTGACGTACGACACCATTTGCAATAATTATGCGTAAATCGTCCGATAGGGTGATTAATTTTGTGCCGCCTTGTAGTACATCTTCAACTATGATATTGGGCGCAGAAATGTCGTTAATATCCAGTTGAACAGCTTATTCGCGAACACCTTTCGAAGTTATGATCGAAGAGCAACCAGGGCGTGCGTTTTATTGCATGGCATGGCTCAATTTGCCATCGAGTGGAGCCGCTATATGCAAATAATGTTTCAAGTAACACTAGACGAATTGCAATATTTCTTTTATTAAGTGCCTTAAAGTTTAAGTCTTTTAACTCGCCAGTACAAATTCGGGGCACAAGTTTAAAACTGGGATGTACAGAGAGCACGACAGGAAAATCAAACGCCCCACCAAGTGAGTAAGATAGTTTTTCTTCAGTCGCCATAACTGCTCAGAAATCAGAGTGATTTTTACAAACAGCTCAGGAATACTGCATTTCGCTTGCATTATGTGCTCTCTTTACTGTGGTATATCTTCTTCTAATCCTCCATGGTGAACTCGGATACGACGAGCAAGAGCATCGAACAATTCATGGTTCTACATTACCGGAGCGACACGGATTTTTATCCGGCTAAAAACTGTGACTCTAGCAGCAGTCTCATTGCCTTTTGTGCCCTCTATCTCATCACAGTACCTCATCCAAACCCAGTTCGCTTAGTAAACTTAAGATAGAGCTATGTTGAGCGGAGTTTATATGCCTTTCTTATGACTACATCTGGCCGAGATGTTCTCAATCTTATCGGCGCTATAGCGTCGCATTCAAAAAGTAGGTGTGTTAGAGTCTCCGGGCATTGGTCGCAAAAACAACAGGACACATTGGACAATATCCCAATCCTGTGCATATGACTGCGTAATCTGCAATGATCTATAAGAATGAAGGGTTATAAGTTGCCTGATTCTCTGTTGATTTTCAGAATCATATGATGGGCTGACGTCCCTTGGGATGTGTTTACAAAAAAACTGAGTTTGTGTTGGTGATATACAAAACAAAAAATCTACCAATGGCACTTCGTCGCTCTCTGAACAAGAACTGATTAGACCAATGTGTGAATATGTGTGAAATGATCGTGCAGAATTCGGCTGCCGAGTCGCTCAAGTGAAGTGGCAGCCAAACTTCCCCTCCCAATGTTCTTTTTCACCACAGTTAAAGAGCAAATCTTATAAATCTCTCATGCTTGGGGAGCATAGGTAGTAAAGAAACAGGGCGTTGCAAAATTAATCACTCTATCGGAAGGTTTTTAATTTTTGTGAATGGCATTGTGAGTCAATCATATTTGACACTTGTGAACTAGCAGCTGCAGTATACAAACCGATACGGAGTGGAAAGCGCGTAAAGGTTAAAATAAAGATTTTCATCAGTAAAAATTTGAGTTAGTAAAAAAGTTATTCAAAAACAAAATTGATGATTAATTTTGTGCCACCGTGTAAAAGAAGATAGTTCAGAGTAATTAAAAGTCCCAAGCTTTTTAAAAATGTACAACATTTTTACCATGAAATGTTCAAAATATGTTATCCGAGATTTTTTAAATTTTTCGGGTTTTCGGTAATTTAATTGTAAATTCAATTTTTTTGCATATACATTTTTGTAACTCACGTTTGAGCATTTTCTTCATGGAATGCTTACACGCATGATTTGGATGTTCTAGATAAGGATGTTCTAAAGCATGCAAACTGCATTTTGGTACAACAACACGCTCCATGGAATTCTTTTTAGCACTTCTTATTTTATTTCTGATATGATTCCCACCTGCCGACATCCACATTAATATCTGTATGTATGTATGTGTATGTAAAAGTCTGCTCTTATTTACGTTGTAAGAAATTGCATCAATTGCGCAGTCAATTATTTAAGGTATTATTCTTGTGGGCTATTAGCTGACTCGTCAGATGGTGTGGCGCACGTGTAACTGTGCATCAATGCAATGCAATACATTATGGCGTTATTTACAAAACAACAGAAATATGATACATTTGTATGTATGTATGTCGTTAAGTAAAAAAATGTTTGCATGTATGTGTGTATATGTCTTAGGGAGGTTCTTATTTTCATAATTGTTTATATATTTCGGAACCGCTGCAACCGCGTAGGTTTGTAAATGACTACCAAACGGTTGGTGGAGGGTTCGATGACCAGAGTGGAAATGAGACAATAAATGATTGGAGAGAATTTTCTAATATCAATCACCCCCACCACAAGCAATCGCAAACCTCTTAAAGAACTTTACAGACTAGGTACAATTAATTAAAACTAAAAATAATGTGACGGTAAGGCAGACTTACTTAATGCATTACGGATAGAAACATAAACAGCGCGTTAAATAACTGTAAAACTGGAACTTATTGTCAAGTTTTCACATTTTATTTGTTTATTTAATTTTAATAATTTTTCTGAAAAATATAACTTATTCTACTAGATATACAAAGTGAAGTCCAAAATAAATAAGACTGAACTAAGATAGAAACGACAGGAGCTTTGTTTTGACAACTTCGAGTTTATTTATTCAAAATAGTCTCCTCTGACCTTGATTCACTGTTTTGCGTGATCTAAAAACTTTTCGAAAGAGTGTTTCAGGTCACTGAGCGGAATGCCCTTCAGGATGTCGGTACAAGCATTTCGGAAGACCTCTACGGACGCAAAACGTTTTCCTTTCATGGCCATATGCAATTTTCCGCATAGGAAGAAGTCACAGGAGCCATATCAGGCGAATTCGGTGAGTGATTGATGGTTAAAGTGCGATTTCTAGTCAAACAAGTGGTGCATTATAATGCAATAAGCGCCAGCTTCCGCCTTGGCAGTATTCAGGGCGAATTCGACGTATGCAATGCAACAAACGCTTCAAAACGCCAAAATAGAAAATTGCATTGAAGATTTGGCCCGTTGGTACGAGGTCCTTGTGGAAAATTTCCTTGGAATTGTAAAGACAAATGAGCATCAACTTGATATTTGACTTCTTCAAACGCGATTGCTTGGGTGGTGGCTCGTCTGGGGCCTTCCATTCGGCACTTTGACGTTTAGTTTAAGGTTCATGTTGGAAAGTTTTATCACCAGCTACAATGTTGTAAAGGAAGTTCTCGTCTTTTCTCCCTCTTTAATGAAGACTTTCGAATGTTGAATTCTTACCAATTTTTGGTTCTTAATTAACTTGTGCGGAATGAAACGTTTCGTAAGCCCAATTGATCAATTAAAATGCTATAAATCGATGTTTTGGAGATATTCAACTCCGATTCCTTGATTTTCAATAATGATTGCGGTTCTTTTTTGATACATTTACGCACAATTTCAATGGAGTTTTCGATGATTACTGATTTTGGGCCGCCCCTATGTTCATTGTCATTTATGTGGACAATCACCGCCATAAACTTTCTGCATCAATTCAAATGTTTCGGTAAAACAAAATTTCATATTAGCTTTTTGTGCGAAACTCATTTTTTGTACCGATGACACAAACATACTGACACTTTAGACGCAATAACTTCGCTTCCACTGTACCGAATGTCACCAATCTTTCACTGGAAGTCAACTACTTCCAACTAACTTACAACTTCCACTTACTCATTAAAAGATGGTGCCATCACATTTTTATGACGCCAGTCTTGTTTATTTTGGACTTGACCTTGTAGAGTTGTACGATTTAAACGTTTTTAATAGCATAAGTCTTTCCATGATGAAATGTCAATGAATACTAAAAAAACATGTATTTAGTTTGACAGTAGCTACGCGTGATCTGTCAAAAAAGTGTGATAGTAAGCTGTCAGTAAGTAGTAAGCTTGAAGTGACCCAAAAAATGCATGATTTTTGACAATTTTTACATTTTTTTGCTGGCGGTAATATGCACTTTCTCCATATAACGATTTATAGTTTGCTATGCACCTTTTATGTGGCGCATAGTGCCAAAATTAGTGATTTCCACTTATTACTATCGTTTGTATGTTGCCTCAATTGAGTCCAGATTAGAACATTGCGGGTTATTCCGTCATGCAGGCTGCGTAGCCTAGACCCCCTTGGTCTACCCCTGCGTCTATACCCGCGTGGGTTCCACTCCAAAGCATTCGTTGGCATTTCTTCGACTGGTTTTCTGAGGGTGCGTCCAATCCACGTCTACTTCCTCTTACGGATTTCGACGTCAGTTGTAAATTGATTGCACCTTCTTTGCATGTCAGCGTTCGATATCCAGTTTTCTGGCCACCAAGCGCGTATTATTGGACGGAAGCATCAATTTACAAACGTTTGCAATTTAAAAACATTATCCACTGATGTTGGCCAGAATTCACAACCATACATTAAGACCGAATAACAAATGCTTCTTATTTTTTTGTTTTAGAAGAAAACATCCAATTTGCAACGGTAAATATATAATAAAATTTCAAATCAAATTTCATTTGAGACAAAGCGAATTTGATTTTTCCACCGGAATCATAGAATTAGTTATGTTTTAAGACTTTTACCTAAATATTTCGCAAAAATATTAACATTCACTTAAGTTTGACTGATTTGAAATACCTTCGAAAAACGAGTTTTTTATAAATAAAGCCAGTTTTCAAAAATATTTCATCTAAAAAATTCCTTTAGATGGTATTGAGGCATACAAATTTTTAAAAAATTTATCAACGTAATTGAAATAATGAGATTTTTGGAGGTAGGTAAATCTTAATATTTTTCGAAATATTTTGATGCAAGTCTTAAAATACATGAAAATTTAGCTTCGTTAATCGTATTTCTTTTTCTTTTTTTGTTTGTTTAGAAAGTGATACACCCTAATGTATACATAGATACATTTGTAGAAAGTAACTTCCGTACATTGTTGTGGTTTCGGATTGTACGCTGGTTTCAGATTTTTTTGAACAGTAAACAATAAGAATGAAAAACAACGAGCGGTGTCCCATTGTACAAGTGGCGCTAAAAATACACAATTACAATGCACTTGGGCGGGTTTGAAACTAAAGCACTCAAAATTCAATAGTGGAAAAGTTTACTATAGGATAAATTGAATTGAATATCCCAAAATACCTAAAACGCGTCTACAAGCAGCAAACACCTCACATAGCTCTGGTGTAGTCCATTGAACACTCATTTGTTCCTATAACAGATGACGATATTGAGTGGACTAAAGCATACCAATGGCTCCTTCTGCACTCTCCAATTGACTTATTCACTGATGATGCGAAAATGGACGAAGTTTGCATATTTCTTTTAGAGATCGATGGAGCTCCATGTTTAGCTATGCATAATTCTTAATTCACTAGGTAAATATGAGTAAAACCATCACATAAATCGGCGAATTCCTTTTCGTTTGGTATCTGGTATCCACAAAAAAAAAATAGTAATATAACAAATAAGTATTTTTAATAAAAAAAAAACAAATTAAATCCAAATCACACTGGAACAGATAAATACATTTAGTCGCATTAAAAAAACTATAATTTGAGTTCGACTCTTCGCTTGTTTTCAGCAATTTTTTTTTAACCCCAAAACCCCTTGATGTACTAACTTTGTCGTAATGAATACGGTGTTGTTCTTGTTGTCAACCTATAATGCTTTGACTCCGACGGACCTGGTTCATCGAGATGTACTCATCTGGGATTCTCAAAGTGATAATTTTTTTCTTTCAGACGAAAAAAAAATTGTTCCTTTGTTTTTCCGCATATGCAAGTTTCTTTATAATAAACCCCCCATTTTTTTATTTATTTATTAAGCCAATGAATATAACAATTTCTTTCATGCTAAGTGGGCATATTTTAAGGGTAATAGGCATTAAAAAAACAAGAAAGTACAACTAAACTATTTAAAATTGTAAGAAGTATGGCAACCCATTTACATTTGTATCATCTAACCAAGGCGCATTCATTAAAGGTGGTGGCACTAGGCCAACAACACTGTCACGTTGATTGTCAAACAAAGTATTGGGAAACTAGAAAACAAATAATGAATTCGCCTTGTTTCATTCTGAGCTGACAGCCACACGGACACGGCGAAAGAAAAAACAAATCAGCTGATTTACCAACACCACCTTTTATAGATTCGCCTTGCTTGCAACATTGTTTGTGTCCTATATTCACAGTTCAAATAAAGCTTTCTTAGCGTTAAGACGTGCGTTTCTTACTTAATGACATATATAGGTAACATAACCTCACAATAATAAATATTCAAGAATCTCTATTGGCGAACTTTTGAAAATTAAAAATCTATCTCAACAAATTTAGAAATTTTATTAAGCTCAATTAGTAAACTCAAATAGTAATAGGAGTTAATAGGAGACCAGCATAGAAAAACTGTGAGCTACGAAGAGCGCTGGTCAGAATATTAAAAAAAAATACTTTTAAGAAGCACCAGACAGTCAACAGCACCACGGATAAAATCGAAAATGAAAGACAAAAAAAGAGTATTCTCCTGTTCTGCAATGATTCTAAGTTAATTATGGTAATAGATATACATCGCGCTTCATAGAAATAGGATCCAAAAAACATAGGCCGTTACGCAATGCGAAAGGTAAGAATATTTTCTGGATTCGTCAATTCTAGCAGTGTTTATACGGAGACCAAATGAAGGATGCATACTCAAGTTTGGAACGCACGAACGCCGCATACAAAAGCCTCAGCGTATAAGGGTCGAAGATATCAGAGCTATGACGCCTAACAAAAGCAAGCATGTGCTAAGATTTGGTAATAATAAAATTTGTCTAACTAGTAAAAGTAGGCTTCGAATGAAATATTACACCAGTCTTCAATTTCACTTACACGTGACAGGGGCGTGCTAGATATGTGATAAGACGTGTCAAAAACTGTGCCACGCTTAGAAAAGGTAATTTGAGCGCTTATTTATGTTCAGCGATAGACGATTATTGATATACCAGTAACTGAATTTATCTAAATCAATTTGCATCAATTCAGAATCCAGAGAGGTGGTGATCGCCGACAACGTCATATGCACAGGGTAGGAATTATGCTGACGAGAAGCAAGCGCAAATATTATTGATAAACAGTACAAAACAAACGGGCCCAGAATACTATCTACCTTGCGGAATCCCAGAGCAAGCAACGCGTGTGCTGTATTGCGTCCGTATTTTTATATTCGTAAATATTTTCATTTTTAAATATTTACCGCAATTGCAGGCGGTGTTGCAATATATCACAATCAAAATGACGGTGCTCGTATTGTAACTCCACAGATAGATCTGAATGCACAGCAACTAGAACCACTGTCTGTTCAGCTCTCTAAAGTGGGAGAAATATGTGCATGCGAAACCAGATTGAGCAATGGAAAAACAGTTTTAATTGTGGCAATTTATATTTCACCGAATCAATCAATAAATAGCATCACGGAATTCATTCACGAAAATTTAATAAAGTATACACCAGAAGTATTGCGGATACTTAGAAAAGATTACGATAAAGTTCCAATGATTTTAATGGCGATTTTAACGTAAATATTGCATTGGACACAGCGGTTCCTTTAATTGACTTTCTCAATACAACATTTAATTTAAAAATGTGTAACAATCGCACTGAATCGACAACACGATCAAAAACAACAATTGAAGCGGTATTTCAAAGATATGTTGACAACATCGAAACCAAAGCATTTGTATCATATTTTAGCTATCATAAGCCAATCGTATCACTTGTTGAAATTGAAAACATTGAGGATGAATAATAATAAAATGAAGAAAATAAAATATGAACTTTATAGCAATATTATAATGAACCTATAATTATCCCGCTCCTAATGCTGCTTTCGTCTCATTCTCTCTCAGTTTGTTTTACGGAAGGTCTCACTTCTATCGCGTCTAACCGTTAGACTGGTATTTTTTTTAATTAACATTACATGGGAAACACGACCAAAGGCAGCGATATAATCATACGAGAAGTCAGCTAGATTATCTAGAAGCCATGCTCCTCTGGACACACGATGTTCTTGACAACAAACATCAATTTGTCCTAGATGACGCATTCAAAAAGCTTTGCAGTGGCGGAAAGCTTTGAAATAGGCCTATCGTTTCTAGCATTTTTATCATTTAGTTTCACAGCCATTATAAAAAGTATTTTTTATACTTTAACAAGGTTTTGAAGCCATATAACATCACTTACAGGTGTTTCCCACGACAGTCGGTTCTACGTACGTCGGTTCGGAACAACCCAGATTTATATCCAGCCAAGGATCGTCACTTGGAATGTTTATGAAGTTACAACAACAACATTAACATGTATTTCAACATTCTCTCTACAGTCCGGCCAACTTTCCTGGAGCAAAGTGGATTCATATACATTCATATACGGCCAAAAAACCAACAAAGGTTGTTAGCGTCAGTTAAAATATTTGTTGTGCCAATTATCATGAGTTTGTTCCGGAGGATTTCTTGGTTACCTTTCAAAAGGGGTTTAAGATGGCTGAAGTCTATAGAGATTTTTATAATTCTTTGGTAGGGTATCTCACCCAATATTAGTAGCTAAACTTAAGGGTTTTGGCTTTGACTCTCAACTTCTCAGGTGGTTAATTTCCTATCTTAATGATAGACACTGTATCGTTCGACTCGATAATGTATCGTCTCTTCCTTTTGTTGCTTCCTCTATTGGCCTCTGGAGACGGTCCAGCATGCTTGACTGAGCTTTGTGTGTGTTAGTGCAGTCGGGTGCCGTCGTGTCACACATACTTGTTGTCGGCTTTTGAATGATGAAAATCAAAAATTTTAGATATTAGCGTCAATCAGCCGACACGCACACATGTAAAGTTCTTGTCAAACAATGCTTGACCGTCACCAGAGGCCATATTGTCCAACAAGGTAGTGTCCCAGGTCCATTACTATTATATTTATTCTCTTCATTAACTATATTTCCTGCTGTTTTTGGCTCATAATTTTCTATACGCGGATAATCTGAAAATCTATTATGAAATTAAATGTCCATAAGATTCATCGACTCTCCAGCGTGAATTGAATAACTTACATCGTTGGTGTGTGCGTAATCGTTTGATTTTTAACATTAGTAAATGTCACTATACTTCGTAAGCGAAGGTTTTCAATATTGTTCCAACATCTTACTACATCTAAAACTCGCCACTAAAGACAATTAGTGAATTAAAAGAACTGAGTATTCATTTTGACTCCAGACGCTCAACTTCCCCACCCACATAAACTATATTATTTCTAAAATGTTCGCAATGTTCCCCTTCATTCGAAGAAATAGTTTTTCGTTTTCTGATCTCTAAACTCTCAAATTGTTTCAGTTGTCCTTAGTTCGGTCGAGATTAGAAAGCGCAGTATTCGTTTGGAGGCTGTTTCATGCAGTCTATATTAATATATTTGAAACTGTCCAGAAAGCTTTTGTGCGCTCGATGAAATTCGTTGATCTCATTTCGTCCTATCGCTTTCGTAGCTTATTAATAAATCTCATGTCCATAGAGTATAGGCGTGTTTTGTTGTCGATGTATTTTGTCTTTGATATTTGTGCGAGCTCAATAGATTTTCTGCTGAAGTAAATTCATTCTAATGTTCCCTCACGCATTTTTCGTTGTAATGAACTGTTTTTGTGGGTATTGCTAAACCTGTTTATGTAATTAATGCTTATTTTAGGAGTAAGCTGGCTCGATTTAATGCTTGTTCTTCTTCCTTAGACTTCGATTTTTCTTACTCTAAGATTATTTTTAAGAATCTACTTATTAGACTCTTGTTATAAGGTTTTTGTTTATATCCATCTATCATATAGTATGTAAGAATCGTGTTTGTTGATTAATTAATAAATAAATACATACATATACATACATATGTATATGTAATACAAGGATGATAGGTACCAAGGTAGGTTTACTCGTTAGGTATGGTGAAAAAAACAAGATTTTTTGAGAGGAACCTTGGATTCTACGTCATTCGTTACGTGTTTCACAAAATTTAGCTTGACACACAAAACGAATGACGTCGGCATATCTGTCAAATTCGCTCAGAGCCGAATAACGGTCTGCTAGGTAGTACACCTCTAAAAATCGTTTCACCATGGATGTAACATACATATATTAGTTCTGCCACTTCAGGAGCGTTCATCAAAAATGTATTGGGAACCAGAGTAACAACGGATTTCATAACCTGTCAGTAGTACTATAGGCCTCTTTTTTTCGCAAAGACTTAACAAGTTGCGTATAGATGAAGCGAATGAACATATAGTATGTCGGCAACGCGGGAAGAGAGCTGCCTTAAATTACATGTGCTGGTAAGGCAGTGCGGCCTAATGAGCTATAGCCATAATCGCCAGCGACAAATCTGACTCGATAACTTTGTTGTTGCTTTCAAGTTAATCGAGCATAGAAATAGCGAGCGGGAAAATGGCGTATAGAACAGGCCTTATATATTATAGAACGGTCATATATTCCACTAATATTTATTACGAAGAATGGAGTTATATACTTCTGGCATTCAAATATGCAAAAATAGTGAAGTATTTTAGGTTAAATTCAAGTGGGCTTCTAAAAAATGTTCATGTTGTAAAAATTACAGTTCGTAGATCTTGTGAAGTAAATATTATTAAAATATATATCACAGCATCACAAATATGTATGTTGTTCGCATGAGATTTTTCGAGATTGTTTCAATAATTAAGAATCATAAAATATAGTATGTTAGGCTTTTCTATGTACATATGCAAATATAAATATTTACTTATAAATATATAGTCACATATCTAGCTACAATTAAAAGTGATTTTATCCTTACCTTTCGCACGATACTTGGTTCTATTTGGATATCTCCAACTTGAAGCCATAACTGCATCTATGTATTTAGAACGATGTATCCACAAATATTAAGAAATTGACGTTTGTACTGCACTACAGACGTTTCTAGTGTTAATGTTTAGGCATACATATTCGTATACCCCATTCGTAATAAACAATTTTAGAAAAGTCGTTTTATTTCATACACTTTTTTCATTCAACTGATCAGTTGTTTCGTTTCTGCATATTTAGTATTTCGATACATGTAAAATTGTAGTAAGCATACACTGTGGCCCATACATAAAATGGAGCCATGAAACTGTAATAGACAACAGAGGCGTGTCATTTGAGAGATATTCGGAGCATGCCGGAAAATGTTGCTTTTACATTTAAATCAATTAATTCACATTTATCTTTTCATTTTCACAATTATGTACTTTTACTTCTATTCCACATAATTTCTCATATTTTCAAGGATATTCTAGGATGCACTGCGACGCATCTTGGCTTTGAAATCTGCATTTTTAGCTGACAATTAATGATTTTTCGATTATTAATAACTCACTACACCTATGTATGTTTTTGCTTCCCTATTGTAAAGAAGTTTTACGCTTTGTTTATGTCGCCACAATATAGAGAAGAAAATATTGCTTTTGAACCATCAAAAAAATATCACATGCCGTTCAATCGAATCGTTTCCGCTATTTTCGTTTGCCCATTGGTTTCATCTCACGTATTGGTTGTATATTATCCATTGCCGAGTATCTACACATTTTTTGTAATGCAACAATGTGTGGAGATGTAGCTGTAGGAGAGCGGAATGCAGTTTCACATTGGACAACTTACTGCAGCAACCACTACACTTCTGCAATCTATTCATTCAGTAATGGGCAAAACGATATAGTACGATAAAAACGAGAGCGCAACCGTAAAGAAGCCGAAAGAAAGTCGTGTGGTAATATAGCAAGCGCCCAGTGCACCATTTCACTTGCATCATGCCGCCAATTGCCTGCAATAGTGAAGCTCTAGGCTGCCAAACGTCTTCAGAGTCCACAGTAATGTTAATATTGGAACTCGGTATGCAGGAAAAAACTGGCAAATAGCTACGAAACGAAGAAGCGTAAAATGTATAAATCTAATATGATCAAAATCACGATATAATATTAGGCCTAAGGACCAGATATAATAACGTCTTGCACTTTGTGCAGAGTTGATTTAGCAGGAAAATGCTTTACTAGAATAGAAATGCCTTGATGTATATTTTTGCCCGTAATTATTGCAAAGCACTGATAAGCGTAAAGGGTTGTAACGTAAAAGCTGCTCATGTGTTAAAAGAGCGAGCGTATCACTTGAATAGCGGCAATACTATGAATTAGAAACATAGTAAGAGCCAGAAGTGGGATGTTATGCATATACATGCATATATACATAACCTGAAGTTCGAGGACAAACACGGAATGCAAAGGGGGAATTTAGTTGGTGGTTACCTTCTACTTTTCTCAGTCAAAGCAAAACGTTAACATTATTTATTATTTTTATTATCATTTTGTTCACTTTGTTCAAATATACATCACTGGCCGTTACAGTACCGGTACAGTTTAAAACCATGCATTTATATTTTTGCATTCTTTTTATAATGCTAAAATATTTGTATATGTAATATATCTACACTTTTGATAATTTTCAAAACAACCTCCTGACCAAACCTCTTTTTCCAATTTTTTTTTTTGTCAAAATGTTCGTATTTTTTTCACCAGGAGCCTCTTCCTCAACAAATATGCCTTTCAAACATTAATGTATGCAGTAGCTTCAAACACTTAATTTACAAAAGAAAACCCCGTATTATATATCCATTGATATTGTAACTTGTCGATAAACACGCACTTATTCGTGTAATGTTTTCTTTACGATCATAGATAACTAGATGTGAAACTTATTCATTTTGAGAGAGAGCGCGCCCATGAGGACGTTTCAAAACTTGGCAGCACTCACACATTATGGGATTTTGAACAGCTGATAGGCGAAATGGCAGACTGCCAGAAGAAACGCGCCAAAAATAAAAGACGAAAACAGTTCGTTTTTGCTTAATGGAGAAATGACGTGTTGAAATGTTTATAATTATTGGTCTTAAAATTAATTCAATTGAAATGTAATAATTTGAATTTAAGTGAGTTTGTAGAATCCAAAGCTCGTTATATCCTTCTACTTTTAATTAGTCTTATGTACATAATGTAATTTTATTGAAAACTGTGTGTTGGTTTATGTAAATTTGTATATACTTAAATATTCTATGGTTGAAAAGCGTAGGTAAGGGAACTGAATTTGTGTTTGAGATATTTTACAAAAATTAAAGGTAATCTGCTTTAATTTATTCTGTTCGTTGTTTGAGAATTTTTGTTTTGTTACCCAATTTCTGTGTTACATGAAAAAATCGCAATAAGTCATGTTTTTAATTATAACTTATGTTTTTCGCGTTTATTACTTTATAATTATTAAGTTACTTTTGTATTTCAGTTTTAAATAATTTCATTTACATAAAAAATTTTAAATTTTTTGCTTATTTATGTACATATTTCATACGGATTGTGCTTATTTTTAGTATATGTAGGTGTTTACGAGTGATATAAGGCTATTGGGCAACCGCACACTAAATACTAACCTCCATGGTGGTGTGGAAACTAAAAACTCCAGACTTTTGGTTCCAAAATACCCAATTCATGTTTCTACCGGTGTGGCAATATTGGAAAATGTTATAAAAAATGCACTTTTTTCAGCGCTCTCACGAGAAAAAGAGTTTCACATCTAGTCATCTATGTTTACGATTAGCATAATTATAAACAGCATAGTTCAAAGTGAAATGTGAGCGATGGCAATGCTCAATTTCAGTCACCGAGTTCTCACTCTCCGTGTCCGGCAAACAAATAAAATAGAGCGCACTCGCTTACTCACACTACCAACAGACTCTTGCCATTGATTTCTTTTGTTTCCATTCGCATGACAACGCCGCCGACGTCAACGTATGCGTGTTATACGGCGCGAAGCCGACCGTCGTCACTATGTACACATAACGCTACACCGGCAGTGCATGCGTTTTCCACGCTACTTTACACATCGTATCTTTCATACATTTGTGGACACACGTTTTTTTGTCAATGAACGAATGATATAAACACCTTCAAAGTACACCCTTAATTGTATTTTATTGTTTCCTTAACACTTAGAACTTTTTAAAGCAGTCAATGTCGCTGAGCTTCACTACATTTATGACGACATGAGGCAGCGTAGACAGCGTCTGCGGCGGCGCGGGCGTTGCGTAGCATAACGCCATCCACATTAACATTTTTCGATAACATTTTTACACTATTTCGTCTTTGCTGCGCTTCAATTTCGACTGCTTTATGCGCATCAAACATCACTTTTACTGTGTCTCTTGTTTCTTAACTCACATCGCACTTTACCAGTCAAAATATCACTATATTATTGAAATAATCTCAAACTTATTTGTTAGCCGCTACATTTTAATATATCCCAGGAGACTATTCAATGCCACTCTTATTTTACACTACTTATATTTTCTATACACTTCATTTTGCGCATCAATACTTTTTTTACACAATTTCACTTCACTTTTTCTCAAATGTAGTGAAATTTGCAAAGCCTTCCGACTTCCCCTCGGCATGGACCGACAGACACATTCGTTCCACTCACTCGCTCGTTTCCATACGGTTTTTCTTCTGCTACTTTAATATTTTCTTTTTGAGAAACGCTGAACTTACCAATCACTCTATCTCACAAATTTAGCTTGAAAACGATTCGATTCTTATTTTTTATTAATTTAATTAGAAACAAAAAGTAAAATAATACTCAACGTTTTCTTTTTCTAGGTACGCGCAGAACGTCTCTGGTAGTAATCTGCGTTTTGACATTTATTTGGACATTGCCTCACATTTACAATAGCCAACGTTGCCGTACAAGTACAAAAACATATACTAAGAGTCATCGGGTAAAACTATCGGATTCATGAGGCATGTAAAAAATTTAGTGACAAAGTGCCCAATTGCAATTGCTTGATGCAATATTTATAGCTCTTGCTTGATAGAATATTTAAAGCTCGCACTGTAGTTAAGGTAAATTATTACAAATATATCTAAGCAATAAACTAAAAAATGATAAACAGTTTGAAGATATTCGGGTTCTTAATAGTGCGACAATGTATGTAGATGTCCACCAATATACAAGAAAACCGTTCCCATTATTTTGATTGAAAATAATATTTGCACAAAATTTCCCTTAATGAATTCTTTTAGAGACGGATTTTACACTGGCTAACTAAGCTTATTCCAGTAAATATCATACACGGCAAACAAGCACTACGGTTCTAAAAAAACAACCATAGCAATGATAAATAATTAACTTCGATTACACTCTTCTTACCTACAATACTTAAGCTTTATGATAGATTTCCTACCACTTTTCTACCCACACAACGGGGGGCCTAACATATGTTCAACTTCATTATCTACCAAACTGATACCAAATGGATAATGAAGTTGAACATAGACTGAGGACAGTATGGGTAAAAGATTTGTGGGTAGAGAAGGCGTAGGGGACCTATCATAGAGCTTAAGTATTGTACTTTGCATGGAAGCGACCACTTCTCTGTCCTAACTAAAATCCATTTAAACTGCCCACTCACCATCTGTAAACCAAAGCTAAAATACAAAACCAATTCGGCTAACAGGTTAAAATTTCAGAAAACCTTAGTGAAGGAACTTCTAGGATATCAACAGGCATGTTCGGATTGGTATGCGCGTTTCATTACGGCTGTTCAAAAAAAGGAAGATAGGTACAAGTATTTTCAAATTCATAGAATTCACCATATCCCACCGAGAAATTCGCGTCCTTCCATCACCCGTTCTCCCATTCTTCCGCTGAATAATAGAACTCTTCAAGCTTTCTCCTTTGTTAGTCGTTCTTTTTATTATAGCGTTTGACGCATCAAGCTTACTTCTGTTATCTGATTTCACGATGGTGGATCACCAGCTTTGCGCTGACGATGTTCTAGTATACTAAAAAAATATAATATTAACCAAACAGCCGTCTTGAGAACCTTGATAAAAATCCTTTCATATGTATCCTCCTAGTCCCAAATTTCAGTACCTTTAATATCCCCTAGCAAATTGAAATTAATGCATATCTGCATATATAGAACTGTAAGTAGACTGAAGTTGCTGGCACCTCCTCTCTGTCTATGTGTAGGTCACTACGCGCGTTTTCAACGACTCCCCTGAAAAATTGTTTGTGGAATCTGGGCTAAAATACATACTTGTTGAAGTTGAAAACAGTGTGCATAAAACCTACGGGAAACTAAATCATTAATGCAGTTTTGTGAAATAATTCGTCTTGCTATAACAACTGATCCAAACATTGGAAAGTTTAATTGTGGTGATCCATGTGGGAGTCGGCGAAACCTTTTAAAACAACAATTTCACGGTAGTTACAAATTTACCTTTCAGTCTTTATAATACAGATTCATATAACAAAAGCCATGAAAAAAACAACGACTGCGCCGATTATAGAAATCAAAAAAGAAAAAAATTATTTGGGTTTGGTGGGATTCTCAGTCGAACTTATAGCATCAATCTATTTGCACCTTTATGAAAACAATAAACATTTCTTATTATTTTCACCTAAATCCATTGTGAATAACGTTCATTTTGTTGTGAATAGGAAGAAAATCACTACAAAGCGTAAAAGTTTTCCGATGTCAAAACAAAATTGAAAAAAACTTAAACGAACACAAAGCGAATTATATTCGTAATTTATTTCATACAAAGGGAAACCACGAAAATTCTTTTAACGATTAAAAAAAGCATGGAAAGTGGAAAAAGAAATTGTTGAAATTGTAGTTTTCTGTAATATGGACGAATTTAATTTTGCCAATGGCGTTCCCGCTGTGCTTACACGCCACATAGTGCTGCAAAAATATGTGAATGCACTTCGCCACTTTCGTAATTTATCTGAAAAGTCATTCCAAGTACGACCCTTTTATTTCGATAATTACGTGTTATGGCAGTATTTTCAACAACAAAGCTCACTGGAAACGGATCGCGATTTGGATATAAGAAACTACTCAACACCATCGTCTTTAGCATTTCTTAAATTAGAGCTGCTCAATCAGATCCTTGATCGGCGTCGGCAAATTCTTTATTGGCTGTTTTATCTTATGCTAGTTTCACTGTGTGTATTTGCTTATCGACATCGGAATGACTCACTATACACCGAAGCATCATTGTCAGCACCAGGAGAACAGAGTGTTCATTCATTTGTTTATCCCAGCATGCGAATGTGGCGTCGCATTACACTGCCATTGTTGCAACGTTTCCCACGACTTACAGAATTGTACGACGAGTCGTGCCTCATGCAAAATCCTTTCTTCCAAGGTGTAAATGCACTCAATTGTGATCCTTGTTCCAATGTAGAAAGTGTACTTGATTTAACAGCAGAGACAGCAATACATTATGAGGACTCTAACAATTCTAAAAATGAGCGCAGTAAAAAGGATAGTACAACCGATATGTCAAATGAGTTTGTGCCTTTTGTATTTAAGGTGAGTAGATGTATACAACTGCATTCTTCGTACCCATGACAGTCGGTTTTACGTTACCGGAACGATCCAAACTGTCAAGGCCCGAGGACTGTGACCTCAGCATTTTTTGGGGGAATTTTTATGATGTTCCAACAACAACAACTATACAAACAATTCCTTATGTAGATAAAACAAGAACCAATTCAGCTCGAGGATTTCTACAATGTTTATGTCAACAATCATGAGATCTTCCTGCGTGACGCTTATCGCGTGCAATCGACTAATCGTGATGTGACCAACCTTGAGGAGCTCTTCACCAAATTCAATCACTCACAACATAAAGAAGAGTCCATGCATAACTTAGAGACGCATAACATGTGGCGCTGTAATCGTATGTTGCCGGCACGCCTATTGCGTAAACTGTTTGCAAGCCCAACTTTGCGTCTGACCCGTACCGGCATAGCGCTGGAACGGTACATGGCCATCGATACAGCTCAAGCTCCCGCGTACACCTTGCCCGACACCGAATGTGCAAATGTATACGTGCAGCAAGCGCTTGGAACTCGTTATATTTTTCTGCGTCCAACAAGTGAATGTCGACATCGTTGCCGAACATTGGCATTACGTTTACCACAATCTTTCGTCCGTAAGTATAAATCATTAAGTCGAGCAGCTTGAAGGCACGCCATGTTTTATATGATATTTTCCTTTTTTTGCAGTCAGCTACAATTGGCAATATTGGAAACCAATTTCTGCCCCTGACCCTATACACGATTCGTACTCAATTACACTAATTGGGTCTTATTGTTAAGGTCTTGTGTCATATTTACTCATATTTTTACATCTAAAACCGGAGCGGGAAACCGAGTCACACTAACACAATTTATCCATCTACATACGAATGTGGTTTAAGAAAATCGCACTCCACCTCATTCATCCATTCATGGAGAAAATATACATTTCAATATTCATAAGTAATACAGATGACTCTAGAGAAATGGATTAAGTATGAACTCTCATATGAAAAATAAATCTATGTTCTCAATACTTAATAATGCATTAACATACAGACGAATTAATAGTAACACTTCTTTGAATGCTTTCAGAATAATCAAAAAGTTAGTCGAAATGTGGATTCAGTTTATCACGCGAAAGAGTTCAATAGGCATTTAGCTAATAAATATTTTTTAGTTGATGAAAATCAAAAAATTGGGCAATTCCAGTGCTTATTAAAAGATCCGATTCGAAATTGATGTTGTTGTTGTTGCAGCAGCATAAACATTCCCCTTACTTATATACGGGGAATGCTGCTGGAGTGACAGTCCTTGGCCGGATATAAATCCGGGTCGTTTCGGTAACGTAGAACCGACTGTTGTGGAAACGAAATTGATCATTTTGTTCGCATTTGTCATGAAAATATTCAGAAAAGGAGTCATGTAAAGGATTAATTACAGATCTAAGGTAATTGACAACTGTACACTTGAACGGGATCTTGAACTCAAACCTTTATTTTAAACAAATTTTTTTAAACAAATACCTCTGGACTACTGCATAAGACAACATTAAAAGCAAAGGATTATATTTCATTTTAAAATTAATAGAAGTTACTTTAACTAAGCAAACGTGTATATGTAAAACCCCTTGCATTATCTCAAAAGAAAAGGTTACTATTTTCTTTGGTCACGGAAATGTGTTCAATAAGATTAAGAAAGATGCTCAATTAATCCTTAGAGAATTCAATTTAACGTCATGTGTGCCAATTCTTTCCCCTTCTCACTAATTATTGACATATACCACAATATTTTACTTATATACATATAAATATATGTATGTTTATGAATTACTAGAATTGAGTTAAATATATTTTGCAAAAATTAAGCAAAAACACTAATTATTACTTTGCTTTCAATGGGTCGATATTAATTTTCAAATTTTCACTTCGGTTTTTATTTTGATTTCAATTTCAGTTGCCGACAATGTGAAAATGAAAGTGATCAACACATTTGCATTTATACGTCTTAATTTTGATTTATTTCAAAACAATTCTGCCTATAATATAGCTATAAGATTTTCCTTTTATAATAAACATGATATTAATTTTACATTTAAGAATACGAATTATCAAGAAATATATTTCTAAGTTTTATTTTCGAAAATAAATCTAGACATTTTTATTTTTCTGACATTTTCATGTTTTGTAGGTTTTCAAAAATATAGCATCCAAGGCGAATCTATTAAAGGTAATGTTGGTAAATCAGCTGAGTTGTTTTTTTTCTTTCGCCGTGTCCATGTGGCTGTCAGCACAGAATGAAACAAGGCGAATTCATTAGTTGTTTTCTAGTTTCTCAATACTTTGTTTCGACAATCAAACGTACAGAACATTGTTGTTGGTCTAGTGCCACCGCCTTTAATGAATGCGCCTCGATATATATGGGAATTGTTTCTGGCTATCTTTGCATGCATGTGGTTAGATTAGTTTTTGTGTTTGAGCTATTTTTGTTTTATGTGTTTAAACATTTATTTTTTCAAATTTATATTTTCAAAGGGGTAAGAAGTTGTTTAATTTCATTTATCAAATTAGCAACTCGATGCCTTAACATTTGATTTTCAAAGTGGCATCACGCAAATCAGATCGCTAAATTCGACCACGATAAAACGAAAATTGAGTGGCTTAACTACGAAAGATAATGACAAGAAATTCATTAGGACAAATATGTTTTAACAGTGGCTTACACCTGTCACCTGTTTCTTAACATAAAATATAGAGAGCACAGATGTATACACGCAGCTCAAAGAATATTTTCCACATTCTGAATAACTTTGGATATTTCATATTTATATGCACATATAACAATGAAAAGGCCTTCATTAAGAATTGCGCAAATCTTTTCCCCAGTTTAAGTTGGTCTCCCCAAGTCTCATATAAATTTTAAGGGTTAAAACTAATTTTTACACCGTACGGCAACGTTGTGAGAAGGACAAGTTTGTGTTTTATTTCGTGCAATCAATTGTAAATTATTTTCGGTGGCATTAAAAACTCCTTAACTTAAATAAGTTGAAATGTCGTTGTTAACAAAGGAGAATGCAAAGGATCACTGTCGTACTTGCTTAAAAAGACTAAATGGTTGCACAGAGATGGCTTCTAGTGCATGCAATACAGATGAGACACCGGATAATAAGGACATGCACTTCAACATCTGCAGCGATCCAGAATTACAGCATCTCGTTTGTACTTATGTGGATGGTTCCTATAAGAGTGAAGCGCCAAATTTGGCCATTCATAATTTTCCAGAAAATGTTTGCCTTGGTTGCTATAATAAGCTTCAGAACTTTGTTGCATTTCGTAAACGGGCACAACAGAGCGCAGAAAAATTACGCACAGTACTTAATTGTAGTAGTGGCATCATTAAAGTAGAGTTAAATTATGAGGAAGAGGAAAATGAGCAGCAAAAAACTGATCCGGTTGGTCTATCAGTATGGGATTATAAATTACAGGTAAAAATTTAATAGGCAATTGACACATGAAAATTATGTAAAATTTTTATTTAAGGATGCACTTATGGAAAACGAAGAGGTGTTTTTCGAAACATCAGTGGCTAACTTGGCGGATGTGGAATTAAAAGACGATGCAGTAGTTCCATTCGAACCATTAGTATCCGAGTGTAGTGGTAAACCGTCGCCGCCATCGGTATCCGAATGTAGTGGGAAGCAAAGTGTGGAAAAAGAGGACGACATAAAGAAAGAAATGTCTCAAGTAGACAAAAAAGACAAATACAAATGTTCACATTGTGAGCAAAGCTACGCGTTCAATTCCGAATTGGAGTCTCATGTTCGTCAGGCTCACGATATAACAAAAATGCCATTTTCTTGCGGGCATTGTGACAAGTCGTATAGGTATATCCGTAGTCTGCAAGAACATGTGAAACATAAGCATCAGGCAGTGGTGAGTGCAGATGCTCAATTCAAGTGCACTTTATGCCCCAAGGCGTTTTTAACGAATTTGTCGCTGAAAAAACATATGTGTTTTCACATTAAGAAAGACATGTCGCGAGTTTGTGGAATTTGTAGTAAACGGTTTCCGGTAAAAAGTTGGCTGGTCGAGCACTTGCGCACACATTCTACCGATGGCAGAATACCGTGTGGTCAATGCGATAAAAGTTTTATGTGGTATCAAGATTTGTTAAATCACGAACGTTCATCGCATCTCAAAGAGAAGCTGTTTCCCTGCAAATTGTGCGACAAATCGTTCCAAACGCAAAAATCTTTGCGCTTCCACAGTTACCGGCATTCTGGTGAGAAACCATATCTCTGCGATGTTTGTGGAAAAGGCTTTCGGCAGCCAACAGCAATGAAACAGCATCGGCTAAAGCATTTTAAAAATGACACGACTGAAAAAAGCTAAAAATCTTCTTTGTTATAAGTTATCGCATAATTGTATGTTTTTGATGTAATCTCATAAAGTATTTTAATCATTAGCTTAAATATATATTGACGCAATAATATATATATGCTAGGAACTATAAGTTTTATATTTTTTTCAGATCTATATTATATAACAAAACGCGTTGGATTTAATAAATATTTCATTGGATAAATCGCTATAAAAACAAATATTTGTTCTATAATTTAGCGAAAAGTTGGTGTTGCCATACACCTGAAATGAAAACGAAGTTCGCACGCAGGGATGTTCAGTGGAAGGTTCATTGTAAAACTGCAGTATTTTTTGCTGTAATTTAAAGTTGAGAAATAAATTTGAAAATAAAAACATACAACTCATTTAAACTTAAAAACAATGATATTAAGCGTATCACGAAAAATAATAAAGTAATTAATTAACACAGTATTTTTGCTTGGAACTCCTTTTCGCGTGGGCGGCCTTCGGCCGCGCTTCAAAAAAATAACCCTCATCAGTCCAACTCCGGCTACGCAATCCACAGTATTTTTGAGTAGAACTCCTTTTCGCGTGGGCGGCCTTCGGCCGCGCTTCAAAAAAATAACCCTCATCAGTCCAACTCCGGCTACGCAATGCACAGTATTTTTGCGTAAAACTCCTTTCCGTGTTAAAACCATTGAACCCAAAATTAAAACGTCATATGCGTGTATGTAGTAAGCAGGCACAATAACCCTTTTTGAACAAAATAAAAAAATTATTTTTGAAAAATTCTTAAAATCTTTACTTTCTTTTTTGATTAGGCTAAAATTAAATTAAAGAACCTTCACATATGCATTAATTACCAATAAATCCATAAAATTAATTTACCCGTTCACATATGGCAGATTACCTGCAAAATTGACAATCAGCTGTCAATATTGTTGTGAAAGGTTTTTCTTCATAGAAATTATTTTGGTGGAATTTTTCGGTGTTTTTGGTTTGTTTAATTATTACTAACGAAGTGAAGAAAATACAAGGAGAAGGAATATCTACCCTTTTTGGGTGTTTGGCCGAGCTCCCCTCCTATTTGTCGTGTGCGCCTTGATGTTGTTTCACAAATGGACGGACCTACAGTTTCAAGCCGACTCCAAACGGCAAATATTTTTATGGTGATATTTTTCATGGCAAAAATACACTCGGAGGTTTGCCATTGCCTGCCGAAAGGCGACCGCTATTAGAAAAACGTTTTTCTTAATTTTGTTGTTTCGCCGAGGTTCGAACCTACGTTCTCTCTGTGAATTCCGAATGGTAGTCACGCACCAAGCATTGGTTACTAATAGTAAACAGTTGGAGGAAATACGTAAACGATGTTTACTGAGGTTTCAAAGAATTATGGCAGCAAACGCATTCGAAATACGATATAGCATTTTATAATAAGTAATAAAAGGGCAAAGCGTTTATGAACACACGCATTTTCTGTAATATGAATGCATAGTTAATAATATTCAACCATTTTTATTAGAGTTATATCTATAAACCTGTTTTCTTTACCGGCATCCATTATATTTAGTTTTTTTTACGTTTTTCTTTACACTCGTAAAAATAATGATCTATTACACAGGGTTTTATGTCAAAAATTATGATTATTATCTAGGATTAGCTCATAATCTCAGATTTCGGGAGAGAAATTTTGTATGGGAGATCTCGCTTTTTAATTACGGGTTGGGAGTTAAGCACGAAAGAGTAGATCATCTACTTATATGTGAACGTATTATTAAGGCATGGTCACCTTAGTAATTTTGCGAGATGCCAGATAAAATATATTTATGAAATCAAATCACTTGTGAACGTTACTCATAATCGGTTCACTTTGATCAACTTT